>VDFB02000008.1:45656088-45856088 GCA_007258455.2 Sequoia sempervirens
AATTTTTCTGAATTTTCATTGCCACTTAAG
Organism: Sequoia sempervirens; assembly: GCA_007258455.2. Classification (NCBI taxonomy): domain Eukaryota; kingdom Viridiplantae; phylum Streptophyta; class Pinopsida; order Cupressales; family Cupressaceae; genus Sequoia; species Sequoia sempervirens. Next base: position 45,656,119 of record VDFB02000008.1, read on the forward strand.
GGCTTGTTTGGCATACCATGATCCTGCACATACCCATTCATAAAAAAAATCAAGAAAATGCAAAAAGATTGAAGTTTTTATTGATTTTTTGTAGCAGTCCGTACAACACTTGCAATATCAGCCAACCCTCCATACAAATGATTTCTCCAGGCTTATCGACTCATCCTACAACTATCCCAATTGATTAGAATTGGTTTTATTACATTATTGTGATTAAAAGTCCTAAAACTCACTTTTCCACCTAAAGTTGGATTTCAAAAATTTGAATTTCCAACATTGCAATTTATTAACTCCTATTAACTATAAAGCTTCCAAAACTATTACATATCATCATTAAACCTTATTTAACCTAATTAAAACATCATATACCTATTTAAACTCCTAGAACATCATTGTTCCATTTACAAGTCAATTTGGTCCTATGGTCCTTATCAGGACCCTTAGGACTTTTGATCTTCCTGTTACACTCATCCATGCCAAATGCCATTATAGGCTTCAAATGCTATAATTGATGCTCTAGAAAGGTTTATAGGCCTTCAAGACCCCTGCCATCTCCTGACTCTCCAAATGATCCTCAAGGAGCTTGGGTGCTCTTGCACCATCATGGCATTCCACCACCATGAGACCGCATTTCTTTAAGGCATTTTTTTCAAACAGTTCATTCCCTTGTCTATGCTATTGCTTACTATTATGCTATGATAGATTTTTTCTAAGCATCCATAGCTTGTTGAAAGCACTTGTGTTTAGGCTTTTAGCCATAGCAGCAAGGCAATGAACTGTTTATTAAATGCTTGATAATTTATGTATGAAAATGTGTTAGCATAGACAAAGTGATGAACTCTTTGAAAAATGCCTCAAAGAAATGAGGTCTCATGGTGATGGAATGCCATGACAATCAAAAGCATTTGATTGTCATGGCATTCCATCAAGCCATGAGACCTCATTTCTTTGAGGCATTTTTTCAAAGAGTTCACTACCTTGTCTATGATATTGCTTACTATTATGCTTTTGATAGATTTTTTCCAAGCATCCATAGCTTGTTCAAAAGCACTTGTTTTAGGCTTTCATCCATAGCAACGAGGCAACACTTGAACTATTTGACAAAATGCTTTGGTAGACATGTATGAAAAATGTGGTAGTATAGACAAGGCAGTGAACTGTTTGAAAAAATGCCTCAAATAAATGTGGTCTCATATAATGCCATGACAACCAAATGCAATTGGTAGCTGCTCCTGTTATTTGTTATGCAATGTGAAGTAATTGCATAACTGCCTAGGTTGACTTTGTAAAAACTATATTGTAATTGAAATTTTTTCATCTATCAACATCTAGTTATTAGTTATGAAATGTGAAGCAATGCTTTCATTTTGAAAGATGTGCAATGCAATGTAATCAACGTTATGAATATAAACTACAAAAATATATTTTTTACTAAGTTACCGGTTCAGTTTTGGGTTCGGGATCGGGTTTGAGAACCCAGTTCGCCGGTTCAGGAAATTGTTTTTTTGGGGTTGGGTTTGTTTTGGGTTCGGTCATACAAGAACATATAAAAATCATAAATATATACATATTTGTAGCAGTAATCAAGTTCAGAATACACCACCATATTAATAGTCAAATAACATAGCAAAAATACACCACCACTTTCATAGTGAAATATTAAAATATTAGTGATCTACTCGAATGTCATGATACAAAATTATAAATTAAAGTTCAAACATAAAAATGTCAAGTGTTTACAATCAGCCATTATTGATCATTGATCAATCTGAAAAGTGTGAATATTTTTCTGTGTGGAAGGAAAACAAGCAAACAATGTTACATAATTTTTTACATTGTGAAAGAGCCAAAACCTTTTTCTTGCAGATCATAGAAGAATCTTAGTGATTTTTTGGGTGTCCTTGCCTTGGAACGGAACTATCTTGAGCCATGAATGATTGACCAGGAATTGTGAGAAAGAAATAAGATAAATCACATGCAACTTGTTGCAATTTCTTTCCTTGGGAAAAAGGCTAAAGTTTGCTTTTAAGGGAGAATCTCCTTTAGAGTTTGAACACATTGATAATTTTCAAGATAGACTTAGCCAAATATGTCATCTAGGTTTGAAGCTTTTAGGTAAAATGTTTGCTTCTTAAATTTTTGTTCAAAATTCAAGATGCAGGCTCTCCTCCCTTAGGGAAGAGAAGGCCTATCAAACCTAACACTCTTATGCAACACTTCTTAAGTTCTTGTTGATGCAGTATTAGATGTGAAGTTTCAAAATGGGCATGGTTATATAAATTCTCATCTCACGACTATCATTGCATCAAATTAAGAATTTTCAATCCTTTATGGTCTAGACAAGAGAAGTATGGAGTAGTGTTCCAATGCTAAAGTATTATTGTGAATCTCTTTGCTATGAGTGGTTCAAAAATGAGGAATTTGTCAAATGAGAAATATTCACAATACACCAAATGAGAAATATCTACACCAAATGAGAAATATTCAATATGTGCTAGGAAGGAATAAGTCCATAAGATCGAGTATGCAAGAACTGAGAATTGCAAAATTGGCTTACATTTGATTTCCAAACACAGAAATTTTCACACTTTTCGATGTTCACACGTAAGTCAAAAAATATATGTGCGTAAGTTGTAAAGTATACGCTTGAATACATGTAACTCATATCTATTGAACCATGAATTTATAATTTGCAAATATGGATACCATCGATAAAAAGATTTGTATTAAGCAAATAGCCATGTATGCATACATCAATAAATGTTGATATAAGTATAAAATATAGTTACAAAATAGCCATATAGGTTTACGAGAATGCCATATAGGCATTCAATGTCAAATATATCCAATACAAAGTATGTACAAAATTGCCATGTAGGCATACAACAAAGGGCTCTGTGCATTCAAAATTCATTTCTCTCCATGCTCTGGTTCAAATACAATTTTCTTTCCCTTTGCTGGGCGATCCGATGGTGATAAGTTTGTCACCCGTTTTTGTTGTGCTCGAGGAGTGCTCCTACTGCTCCTCCTAGTGTTTAGCTTCTGGTGAAGTTTCAACTATTACAATAAGAAGTAAAGACATTAATATATTTAACAAAATAATCACTTATGGCCATCTCACGATCACTCTCCTCGATGGAAATATTTGCTCAAGCCCTGTATAAACCATCCAAATAGGAATTAAACTACAAATCAATAATGGTTTGATTTTTCACTAGAACTAGTTCATCTATAACAATGAATGTAAATTGAAATTTAGTAATTTGCCTCATACCTCCTATCGAGGAGCCATCAAGAGTTGTATAAGCGAAGGAAACACCAATATCCATTACCCTCGTAACATTTTGCGGTGTTTCTGTCACCAACATCTGAAAATAAAACAACAAATTATTCAATCACAAAAAAGTTACAATAGCGATCCATGTGATGACTTATAATGTATGAGATCTAATGAACAAAATTTTGAGTACAAGTATTAAACAGATATATTTTTGATTATTAGTTATCGAATTTGAAGTAATGCTTTGATTTTGAATGATCTGTGTAATGCAACGTAAGGTCAACAATATGAATATAAACTACACAAATCTATTAAACTTAGAATTCATTACTTAGGTTCTCTTTAAATTCTATATTACCTCCATGAACGTTTGATCAAATCTACTAGCACTCGGAGGTGTTTCCTTGAAACCTCAAACGATTACTATTCAACATCAAAATCACATATTAAATGGTATTAAAACAATGCTATTAACACATGTAATAAATTTATAATTGTTTACTAACTACATACCCACCGATGGAATTATCTTGCAAAATAAGTAGGTGGATATTTGGTATATCTATTTTCTACTGTGACCACGAATTTTATTAAAATAATAAAGAAACTTCATTAAGTTAATCTTGCATTTCACAATCAAAATTTAATAGAATTAAAATTCAATGAACATGCTGAATTTTTGCACAGTGTGAAATGCCATATGCATCATGCAAAGAATGTCTGACCTCACTCTCCATCCCAGAGTAGATGCATCACGAATCGAGGGGCGTGTAGTAGCATATGGATCCTAGCAGTAGCACCCTCTTGAGTCTTTGGTAGGATCATCCTGAACAAGTCGCCACCGTGGATTGACACACACACTAGGTTGAAGGCCACCACCTAAAAGTCCCCTAGACTGTAGCGTACAATAGAGGGTGGTGTGATGGATGACCTTTCTGGGTCAAGTTGTGATGCATACTGCAATGTCTATGTCGGCCTCTCCTTAGCGAGCCGGGCATCTGATCTTCTCAAGAGGCTGACCTAGCGAGGAGGGTTGTCTCCTTGCCCGGCGTGGGATGCAATTACTTACTTAGGGCCTATCTGGTGACCCCACCTCTCCCCTGGATCTCCCTCATATCAAAATAATTTGGGATTTGGTTCAATACAAACTCATTGTATAGTTTCCTAAGAAAATATTGGGGGACTTCACAATTATTGCATGGTCGTAATCAAAGACCATATACCATCTTTCATAAAAGCGGTTCTTAATCTCTTGGTGGTGGCACCAATGAATAGGAAACCTCTTTGCATTGAGGGGTAAGATTTTGATTTGTTTTAGGGTCAGTGAATAGAGAGCACAAATCACCTTTAGTAATTTTTAAATCTTTACTTGTTTATATGATAATTTGTCTGCATAATATGCCCTAGCTGTCTGCCTCCTATCTTGCCATCCAAATATTTGTTGGGTGATTGCATCTACATTTTTTAACATGTCTTTCAATGAATTTGCTAGAAGCATTCTTTCTGTGGTTGAAGCATTTGGATCACTCAACCTACTGATAAGATCCTCAAGTTGTTTTCTATTGTTCTCAATTTCACTCCTCAAATTTTCTTGAGTGCCAGGAGGGAATTGAGAGAATGGTGGGGGAGGTTGATTTTGTTGAGGATTTTGCTATTGAGGATTTACCTCCTCTTCTTGTTGAGGATTTGCAGGATTTCCTATAGATTTAAAAAAAAAAATCAAATCTAACCTAAAACAAACAAAATCAATTTCAAACTAACAAATTCAAAACAAATAGTAAACAATACTTACCTCCTGCATCTCTTCGTCGTCGTGGTGTGATATTTGTAGACAAAATCCAACTGTTCTTGATGAAATTTGCAGAAGTCCTTCCTCCTAGAACGCGAGCGTGAAAATGAGGGTTTTTGGCCATGGGAAGAGCTGAGAAAAAGTGAAAAGAAAATGATACACATTTCACTTTTTTTTTCTTTTAAAAGCACATAACGTGCTCGCGTTATAACACGAGCACGTTTCCCCATTTTTTTCCCATTTGGCCACAAAAGTGTGACCTACTTCATGCACCTGCCCTTATGGTGTTGGCACGCCAAATCTTCAAAGGCTATCCATTTGTATTTTGTCCCATCTCTATAGTGCTTTTGGGTGTGAATGAAATTGGAGTCTATTTGAGAGCATTTGCACAAAGAAGAGAAATAGGTTGACCTAGGAGTGCCTCAATGATCTTGTCTTTGTTCGGTACAACCTTTTCCTTCAAACTAGAAAGGTGGAGGGCATTTCATATGATTCCTGCGACTTTGATGAGATTGATCCTTATGGTGAATGGACTCTTGATGAACAAGATGATGCCCTCCTTACTGATGAAAATCTTGCAGAATTTGAGAGACGAGCAACAACAGCAACAAAATTGGATGCAATTGGAGGAAAACGAAGACACTTTTGAAGAAACAATCTATCATTATTTTGATATTGACTTACCTTCTAGTTTGAGGCCTGAAAAATATACACTAGGAGGGGAAAGAGGAAGATGTAGATTGTATTTGGTTGTTTTCTCATTTTGACATATCATCATATGTAAACAGTTATAAATTTATAATGATGTTATAGATTTGAAACTATGAAATTGGAAATTTTGAGAGTTTGAGGATCATATGACATGTGTAATGTTTAAATTATAACATTTTTTTTGTATTGATAATAAGATAACAAGATATAGTTCACGGATTGAGCATTTTAGCTTGCTTTACAATAGATTACACATTTTTCTGTTTTCTTTGTATTGTCAATATATATATATCCACATAACAGTTCAGTATTATCCTAGTAAAGATGCTTACATAACAGTTTATATATCAAAAAGAGTGAAGTGTATCCTTAACCATGTTCTTATTGATGTTGGCAGCATTGGTCATAAAATTCTAGCCACGACTTCAAGCAATAAAATTAAATATAGCCTTATCGGCTATTTATTTTATTGGAGTCATCCATTGGTGAAGAGGTGCATCACATGAGATAATAATTAATATTTATTATGGTTTATTAATTGGTTCTTATTGAGCCGACTCCTCCTTGATGTCTGCCACCCTTCATGAGACACATCCATTCATAGTAGAAGGCTAACATGATGTATTGAAAGGACGCAACCCCTCTCTCTCATGTATATATTAGAGTTGATCATTTCAAGATTATTGATTCAAATATGCATTCATAGTTTGATATTAGAGGCGTGCAAATTCCTTCAAGTGCATATTGAAGTTTCTCAAAAGGTTGAATTCGATATCAAGGAAGAGCAAGATAATAATGTGTGATTGCTTCAAGCTTTTGTGCTAATACTTGGCCTTGTGATCGGTCTCATTGTAAAGAACATTGTTGATTCATATTCAATATATAAGTGATATATTGTTGTTGGGTTTTTCTCCCTCAAGTGGAGGGTTTTGCTGTGTCTATTTGTTTGAAATTGAATTAAAATCTACTTATTTAAATTTGATCCAAAACTAACATGGTATTAGAGCGGGTTTAAGCAAGATCATGATCAGATTTACATAAGTAGCGTTATCTTCCACTCTTGTTCTCATCCTCTTGCGTCTATCTTATCTTGAAGAATGGTGAACGGGCTCAAGGTTGAACATGGACTTGAAGGTGCTTCCAACTTCACCTCTTAGAAGTTTAGAGTGTTGCTTGCATTGGAAGAAAATGAGATTGCTGAGTTCATGGAAAGTGAAGTTCCCAAGCCTTCCTATGAGAATGAGAAGTCACAATGGAAGAAGAATGGCACTAAGGAGAAGAATATTTTGGTTGATTCTATGAAGGACCACCTTGTGTTGATTATCTCCAAGTTAAAGACTGCAAGGGAGATGTTCAAGATCTTGGAGGAAATGTATGAGATCAATAATATAAGAAGAGCTCTTGCATTGAGGCAACAACTTCATCACATCAAGATGGCGAAAGGAGATTTTGTCATCTCTTTCTTCATGAAGATCACCGAGTTGAGAGATCAGCTTTGTACCATTGGTCATATGGTTGATGACAAGGACTTGGTCATGTTGGCTCTTAATTAATGGTCTTCCTCAATCTTGGGAGCCATTTATCCAAGGTATCAATGGGAGATCAAAACTACCTAAGTTTGATTGCTTGAGGGTAGATTGCATTCAAGAGGAATCAAGATTAGTAGCAAGTGGCAATGGGAAAAGTTCTACCAATGAAGACATTCATGTACTTGCCACTCAATCTTCGAAGAAGAAAGGAAAAGAAGGAAAGAAAGGAAATTTCAAGAGGAAAAGAGAAAAAATATCAGATGGTGCTCTTGCATCTAAGAAGAAGGATCTCTCCCATATATAGTGCTTTAGATGTGACAAGTTTGGTCACTATGCAAAAGATTGTCCAACAAGACCTAAACAACATGCTTCAATTGTGAATGTGGGTGAGATCTCTCCTTAGAAGGATTCAAGTGAATTTCTATTCTATTCTACCTTATCAAGCAATGTTCCAACGAATAGCAACACTTGGCTGATTGATAGTGGTGCCTCTCATCACATTACTGGTTTTAGAGAACATCTTTCAGATTTGGTGGAGAGAGATTGAAGCGTTCAAGTCATAATTGGAGATGATGCTTGCTATTCTGTGAAAGGTGTTGGAACCTTCTCTCTTCACTTAGATTTTGGCATCTCTCTTCAGTTGAGCGATGTGCTATTTGTACCAAGAATCAAGTGGAACCTTGTCTCAATTTTAGCTTTGGAGGACAAGGGATATCAAGTTGCATTCTCTGAAGGAAAATTTCTTGCATGGCCAAATAAGTCTAGCATCAAGATTTCCCGAGTGATTGTTGTTCGGAAAGAGAGTCTCTATAGACTTTCCACTCATCCAATACATGCTTTGTTGCATGATTCAACAAGGTCATGTGAGCTTTGGCATATAAGACTTGCTCATCTTCACTTTAGAGCACTTCCAACCATGGAGAAGATGGTCACAGGACTTCCTAAACTTAGTTAGGAGCATGGAAGTACTTGCCGACGATGCACATTGGGTAAGAATACTAAAGGTCCTTTTCATAGTAGTGAGAGTAGATCTAGAAATGTATTCTAGATCTTGTTCATTTTGATTTGTGTGGTCCAGTGTCTTTTGCTTCTTTGAGTGGTTTTTGGTATTATATAATTTTCATTGATGACTACTCTAGCAAGACTTGAATTTATTTCTTAAAGACTATAGAATCTGAGGAAGTACTTGAGAAATTCAAGGAATTCAAGGCTCAAGTAGGGAACTTGTTCAGGAAGAGGATCAAAGTTCTGAGATCTGACAACGAAGGAGAATACATCTTTGGAGGCTTCTGTAACTTTTGTATTGAGGCTGGGACTAAGAGGGAGTTTTGTGTCCCTTACAATCCACAAAAAAATGGCATTGTAGAAAGGAAGAACAAATCCATCGTAGAAGCAACTAAAGCCATGATCCATGATCAAGATCTACAAACCTTCCTTTGGGATGAAGCATCTAGGACAACTGTGTATGTTTAGAATCGAAGCCCTCATCGTATTTTGGAGAACATGATTCTTGAAGAAGTTGTCACAGGTGTGAAGCCTGGAGTCAGTCATTTGAGAATCTTTGGTTGTCCTATGTACGTTCAAGTGCCTAAAGATAAAAGGACAAAGTTGGAACCATCTGGCAAGAAGGGAATATTTGTGGGCTACAATGAGTCTTCAAAAGCCTACAAAATTTACATTCTAGGTCATAAATTGATAGAGATCAACAAGGATGGTACATTTGAAGAGGATGTTGCATTCAAGAGATCTAAAGGCTCTCACATGGAGATAGATAATAAAGACCAAGAGTCTCCTTAGGACATGGAAGTTGACCATAATCCTGAGATTCAAAGGGGGTCTACTAAACCTAAAGAAGATGGTGATCCAGTTGAGCCTCTGGAACCAACTGATGGGCCTAGAGACTTTGTTGTTGGTCGAAAGAGACCTCTTTGGGCTAGGAAAACAATGCAAGAGGCAGAAAATTTTTGCAGCCCCTAGAGGAACATTTAGAGAAAGCAAAAGGCCACAAAAGTTTCCAAGCTATGTTGCATTGATAAGTCAAATCATTGAATATGAACCTTCCAGTGTTGAGAAAGATACAAGTCAACAAGTATGGAGAGATGCTATGGTTGAAGAATATCAATCTATCCTCAAGAATGATGTTTGGGACATTGTACCTAGACCAAAAGGGAAATATTTTGTATCTTCTAATTGGATTTTCAAGATCAAGCATGCGGCTGATGGAAGCATTGAGAAGTACAAGGATAGGTTTGTGGCTAGAGGATTCTCTCAGAAAGAGGGAATAGACTATGAGGAAACCTTTGCTCTGGTTGCTCGTTATACATACATTAGGACTATCATTGCTATTGCAATAGCCAAAGGATGGATGTTACATCAGATGGATGTGAAGACAACATTTCTAAATGGTGTAATTGAAGAAGAGGTATACATTGAGTAACCTGATAGCTTTGAGGTTCATGGGAAGGAGTCTCGTGTTTGAAGATTGAAGGCCTTGTATGGCCTTAAGCAGGCTCCTCGCGCTTGGTATGAGAGAATTGATAGATACCTAATGAGCTTGGGCTTCTCTAAGAACGATGTTGATTCAAACCTATACTTCAAGGTAATTGATGGCGAAGCATTGATCTTGGTTCTTTATGTTGATGATTTATTTCTTACTAGATAATATCACTTCATTATCAAATGCAAGAAGGAGTTAGCTTCTAAATTTGAAATGAAGGATCTTGGATACATGCATTACTTCCTTGGTTTAAAAGTATGGCATAGGGCTAATGCAATCATTTTGAGTCAAGGGAAGTACACAATAGACATCCTGAAGAGATTTGGTATGTTAGATTGCAAATCCATGTCTACGCCAATGGAGACCAATTTGCAGAAGTTAAAAGAGGCTACAACTAGTTCAAATTTGGTGGATCTTACTATGTATAGGAAGTTGATTGGATCATTGATGTATCTAGTCAATACTAGACCAAATATTTGCTATGCAATGAGTGCACTTAGTCAGTTCATGTGTGAACCAAGGAAAATACTCCTAGTTGCAGCAAAGCATATCCTAAGATACTTGTGTGGCATAGTTGGGTATGGCTTGAGATATTCTTCCGATATGGACCTAAAGCTGCATGGATATTTTGATTCTGATTGGGTAGGGTGTGTAGCTGATCAGAAGAGCACCTCTGGATGTTGCTTCAGTTTTGGGTTTGCGATGATCTCCTAGTGTAGCAAGAAGCGGTCTTCGATGGCACTAAGCACTGCAAAGGCCGAGTATATTGCAGCTTGTGTGGTAGCTCAAGAAGTAGTGTGGCTTCAGAAGCTCCTTGCAGGATTGTTTGGACAATCATTGGAGCTGAATGTCATTCCTTGTGACAATCAAAGCTGTGTGAAGCTTTCTGTCAATCTAGTGTTTCATGATAGAACAAAACATGTTGAGATCAAATACCACTATATCAGAGATATGGTATTGAGGAAAGCTATCTAGTTGAAGTACATTAGCACTAATGAGTAGATGACCGATATTCTCACCAAGCCTCTCTCCAGAGTAAAGTTTGTGTACTTTCGAGACAAGCTTGGAATTGTGGAGAATGAAGCCCTAGTTGAGAGGGAGACTTAGCATAAGTGATCTTCTATGATTTTCTTTAATGTATTTTTCTTTGTAAGATAAATTTGAGGTGAAATCCCTTATTTAATGCATCTTTCTCTGTGAGAAATTTGAGGTGTAAGCCCTTGTTAATGCATCTTTCTCTGTGAGAGAAATTTGAGGTGAACGCCCTTGTTTCCACCCTTTGGGAGTAGCCATGGTGGATGTCATGTTGAGTGACTCCATGACAACATCACGTTGAGAGACTTCATGATGATTTTCCTTATACTTGTGTTTATTCACCCTCTGGGAGTAGCCATGGTGAACGTCATGATGAGATGACGATATCACATTGAGTGATTCCTTGATGGGAACTTGTGCACATGTTCTTTCCATACATGGGAGTAGCCATGATGGATAATATCACGTTGAGTGACTTCATGATGAGCTCTTTCCACATATGGGTGTAGCCATTGTGGGTGTCATGTCGAGAGACTCCATGACATTAGATAGCTGGAAGTATTCCTCCCTAGCTGAGAGGGAGTGTTGATGTTGGTAGCATCGGTCATAAACTTCTAGCCATGACTTCAAGCAATAAAATTAAATATAGCCTTATTGGCTACTTATTTTATTGGAGACATCCATTGGTGAAGAGGTGCTTCACATGAGATAATAATTAATATTTATTATTGTTTATTAATCGGTTCTTATTGAGCTAACTCCTCCTTGATGTCTGCCACCCTTCATGAGACACATCCATTCATAATAGAAGGAGGACATGATGTATTGAAAGGACGCGATCCCTCTCTCTCTCATGTATATATTAGAGTTGATCATTTGGAGATTATTTATTCAAATACACATTCATAGTTTGATATTAGAGGCGTGCAAATTCCTTCAAGTGCAGATCAAAGTTTCTCAAAAGGTTGAATTCGATATCAAGGAAGAGCAAGATAATAATCTGTGATTGCATCAAGATTTGGTGCTAATACTTGGCCTTGTGATCAACTTCATTGTAAAGAACATTGTTGATTAATATTCAATATATAAGTGATATATTGTTGCTGGGTTTTTCTCCCTCAAGTGGATGGTTTTCCCAGTGTATATGTTGTGTCCATTTGTTTGAAGTTGAATTAAAATCTACTTATTTAACTATTGATCCTAAAACTAACAGTTCTATACTATATAACAAAAGGGTCAAGCTGCCACGAGACTATTTAATCCTTGTAGTTTTTGCTATTCACCTCCAAGTCTCCAATTGTAAATCTCCCTTGGTTTATTGCCAACCCCCTCATTCCCATTAGTTGCCTCATTGAAGACTCTTTGGAACTCTCTCAGTGCCTTGAGGAAGGTCTTTGAATCATTCTAGTTGTGATGCCAGGTGTGTCCATAATTAACTTCTTCTTTGTTGACCATCACTACATTTGTTATCAGCCTCATGAACTTGGACATCAAAATCTCCATTGTCACTGTAACCTGCAAAACAATAGAAAGAAATGCGAGTCTTTTGCTAGACTCAAAAGACCTCTTCTACCCGCCTGAAATTTCTCCTCATTCCTAGCCTTCCAAATGTACCATAGAATTTCAATAGTGAGACAATCCCAAAAAAGCTGATATTCTTTACTTAGTTTCCTTGAATTAAATAAATATCATACCAATTGATCTTTCCATTTTCATTCCAAATTGACATGTTATTGCAAAAGATGTTCCAAACCTCTTTAGCATAGAAATAGTTAAAGAAAATATGTAATAGTGTTTTAGGAGTCTTGCATATGTTGCATAAATCCACATCAACATGATTAATTTTAAAAGGAATTTTGTGCAACAATAGTTGCCACCTGAAGCAAGCCTTTTCCATTTAGATTCAGTTACATTTAAACCCCAACATAAATTTACATGCTCTCTAATTGAAACATCTTTCGTTAGTTCCTTATATAGGTTCTTAGCTTTAATTTCAGTCAGAGGAGTACCATCATTCCAAATTAGATCTACAACAATATCATAGTTTTCAACATAAGCCAAAGGAAAGGAAGCATTTTTGCAGGCATCAACAATTATATTATATGTTCTAGTATTGGAGTTATCCAGGTTAAAATCCTTAACCAACTTGCCCAGGGATTTTAATTGACCATTTTCAATAATATTGTGGAAGGTTTGGATGCCAACTTGGCTCCATTTTTTGGTAGAACACCCCTGCAAAAGAGCAAAAGGTTTGGTGATATGCTCAAGATTCCACCACAGGGAGTAGTAGGTTTGGCACTTTAGGTTGTTATTGACCAGTATGTTGCAACTTTTGAAGTTCACTTTATGCTTGACCAACTCCCACTCTTTCCAAAGGCTTTTGAAAACCAGTGAGCTAGCTAGGGACATGGGGTGCTTGTTTAGGAGAATATCACATAGGGGTAACTTCTTCCATGATTTTGCCTGTTTAGAAGAATATCACATAGGGGTAACTTCTTCCATGATTTTGCTTGCCTGTTTAGGAGTGGCAAGTAGAATATTGTTTCTTATCAGGACTTTCCATGGCTCTTCACCCACCATGACTCTGGAAATCCATTTGATAGCGAGTGCAATGCCTTGTGTTCTCAAGTCCTTAAGGCCAAGACCCCCATCCACTTTATCCATACAACACCATTCCCATTGGACCAAGTGACTTTTTTTCTTACCTTTCTCGTCTAACCACAAAAAAGACTTGATTCTTTTCTAAATTTCATTTACCTGATAAATGTTGAAGAACCACACAGAGGAAAAGCAGATATTTTATGATGAAAGAATCTTTTGACAAACCTGGAGTCTCCTTGCAAAGGATAGGTACTGTCTATTCCAAATTTCTAGTTTTTTCTCAATTTTAGCACTTATCCAAATCCACATTTCTTTTAGGTTGGGGCTAATGGAAAATGGAATCCCAAGATATCTAACCAGCTTGTTGGGTCCACCCATTGGAAATCATACTTCCGAAGCTAGGTGGGGGGGGGCTTTAGTCCAACCGAGGAAGTTGGATTTGGCTATGGAAATTTTATCCCCAAAGGCCTGGCAAAATAGGTCTAGTTTTTCCATTAGTATTTCCAGATTTCTTTCTTCCAACTCAATGAAGATGGCAGTATCATCTACAAATTGTATGTTGATTAGCTCATTATGATTTGGGAGGATGATCCCCTTGACCTTAGGAGAAAGGGATTGTTCCCTTAATAGGTAGTGCAAAGTGTTTGAGGCTATCACAAAGAGATCAGGGGCAAGGAGGCACCCTTGTCTAATAGACCAGCCAAGGTGATCTCTTTGGACAACATTCCATTAACATTGACTTGGGCTACCGCATCCTTAAGTAAAGTATCAAATGCATTGCAAAATTCATTTGGAAAGCCAAATGCTTCCAATATTGACCTTAGGAAAAGGCCACTCAACTCCATCATAAGCCTTTTCAAAATCTAAGAGCAACATGGCAGAATTTTGATTGGAGTGTCTTGACCAATCCATGGCCTCCCAACTTGTAATCAGGTTCTCCAGGATGTACCTCCCTTTGATGAATCTAGTCTACGTATTGCTTATGAACTTAGGGAGGTATACACTAGTCTTAGGGCAAGGATTGTAGCAAGGATCTTGTAAGAGACATTAAGAAGAGTTATGGGCCTCTAGTTTTTTACTAGAGTCTTGTCTTCCCCTTTTGGAAGTAGCTTTATAATGCCCTTATTTATGTTTTAACCAAAGAGCCATTTTCCAAAGCCTCCTTATAGACCTGAAGCAAGTCATCACTTATCTAGTCACTGAAGGGTTTATAGAACTCCATCGAGAGTCCATCATATCCAGGAGATTTATCATTGTGCATAGAATGGATGGCCCTTAAGATTTCATCTTTAGTTATAACAACAACCAATTTGGAAGCATTCCTTTGATCAATTTTCTTGGGAATGAAACCTTTTATATACTCTCTAGCTATCTTGTTGCTCTCTTGGTAGCCTTTTGAGGTGAATGGATTCTGGTAAAAGGTATGGAACTGATTCAAGATCTCTTCCTGAATGGTAAGCAACTTCCCATCCTCCCAAATTTTCCCAATCTGTTCCTTGCAAATTTTCTCCTTGATATAGTTGAAGAAGAATTTGAAGACCTTGTCTCCATGACTTAACTAGTTCAACTTGGTCTTGATTTTGAGACATTTGGTTTTATTCACCTGAAATCTCTTGAGGTCATTCTTGGTCTACGCAAGGATCTCGCTAAGAGCAACATTTGTTAGGTCGGCCTAAATCCCGATTTCAGCCACAACTAACTTTTCTTGAAGTTCATTCTCTGTTTTCCTAAAATCCATGGCTTTCTTTTTACCAATGGTCTGTAGGAGCTTTTTCCATGCTTCCACATTTTGATTCCATCTTGATATGGCACTTTCATCTTTTAATAACCAATTGTTGATCTCTCTGATGGAGGCTATGCCATCCTAACAATCCTCATCTTGCAGAAGCTGAGTGTTAAGAATGAATTTAGGATTCTTGGGGGCCTCATTGATTTTTCTTTGGATGGTAGACACCTTGGCTTTAATGGGGTGATGATCCGAAAGGGTGTAAGGGTACACATTGAATTTTTGACCTGAATTGTTTGGAGTGAAGTTTAATACATTCTTGTTAGCATAAAATCAGTCAAGATGGCAATAGATCATGTTCCTTCCTTGTACATTACACGAGGTAAACCAAACCCCCTTACCGTCTTTCTTGCTTTTTTCCAAAGGGTTTTCCAAGCTCAATTTATGCTTTAACCTTTGCCAAAAGTGCCTCTCAGCCCCTTTCCAGGCCATATCAACACCTCCCCAATTGTCCTCGAGATGCTCTACCATATTGAAGTCACCCCCAAGCACCTAGGGGACCTTAGGTAGTTGGGAGGCCATCCATTACCACAATTGTGACCTCTCCCTATGATCATTAGGGGCATAAATTGAGCAGATCCCCAAGCTCTCCCCTTCTTTCTCCAAGATGATCCAAACCACTCTGTTGCAAGGGGAGCTCCGTACCTTGCCTGGTTATAAATTGCTTCCATTTGTTGGAGATGAGGATATCAGGCCCCCCTATCCCCCTCTCATGTTTCGTGGAAAATTGACAAATGAATTTCAGATTAACTTCCAGGGTGAAGCAGGTTGCCTTTGTTTCTTGCAAGAAGACAACATCCTTCTTGGGTTCAAGATTTAAAAATCTTTTGACAATATACTTTTTGTGCGTGGATTCCAACCCCCAGACATTCCAAGATATGATGTTAAGATTCATACTTTCTTGTCATGGGAGTGTCATCTTGGTTGCTCTTGAATTGTTCAAAGCATTTGGGAAATCTATTCTCCACCTTTGGTCTCTTGGGAGTGGGAGATTGAATTACCAAGCTAGTTTTTTCCTTTTGTTCTTTACAAATTGTAGGTTTGGGTTGTACCAGAGATCTGATTACCATATTTCCTTGGTCTTCTTGGCCCATTCTTTGGTTTACAGAGTTTCTCTATTTTACGCTTAGTGATATTCTCCTCAACCTCTCCCCTAGTATCATCAATTGACTCAGAAGCCACATGGGGTATGGAGGTTGGCATAAATTTGGATTCCAATCTATTTGGTATTGGTTCAATTTTCCCAATTGCATTGGGAGCAAGTTGGTTAGGATCTGTCTAGATATGATTACCATTACATTCTTGAGAGAAAATAGTTTTATGGTTGTCTTTGTTGTTATTGAGGTTTGGCTCACCCAAGATTGTCAGTGCCCATTTGGTCGAGGTCCAGGGAAGATCGGGGTGGCTTTGGATCAACCTCCACAGGCGTTATCACTTGGAAGGCAATATCTGCATGGAGTGCCCCAATTCCCGTGGCACACAATTCTGGTTGTGTTGCAGTAGTGGTTGGGGCGGGTAAATTAGGAAGCCCATCATCCCCTAGGAGCCAAACCAAATCAGCATTGCCAATTTGAGCATTTTCTAGACCATTCTTTTCAAGGATGGTTTTCCCATCAACTTTTTTAATTTGCATCAGATTGGTTTGTTTAGACTTTCTTCCAATAGAGAGATCACCTAAGAGGTGATTTTCTTCAATTCTTTTCCTTAGTGCGCATGGAAATTTGTTGTGCATTCATTTTTTCAATTTGGGCACCACTTAGACCAAGCAGGGGGGTACGAATGGGCACAATAGTGGCAGGAATAGGTTCAAGAGCACCACCACTTTCACAGTTCTCATTCTCCTCTTTGACCAAAGCATTGAACGCATTACTAGTGGGGAGGTACCCCAAGGAAAGGCTAGGGTTTTGGAAAACATGAGGAGCTTCACCAAAATTGGGGTCAGATGATTGAGAATCAAAACCAAGTTCAGGCAAGGCCGAGGAACGAAATCACTGTCAAGGTTATCCATCCCCTCCACCATGGACTAGGTCGAGTTAGGTTCTGGCCTAGGGTTAACCACACGGCCACTCTTGGAGTTGCCATTGTTTTTCTTTATCAATGGACAATTTTTCCTAATGTATCCTTTACGACACAAATAACAGGCATTTATGCTGCCCAAAACTTCCATAAGACAACAAATAAGTCTTTCTTTGTCCTCAATGATAATTCAGGTAGAAACTCAACCCCTCGATTCAATGACACTAGGGCCTTGGCATCTAGGTGTGGGAGAGGCTTTGGTCTCATCCATTTGAATAACATTTCTAAATGGAGCAAGAAGAGTAGGTACCAAATTCTAGAAATCCAGAGGCACATTTTTAACCACTACCCATATTGGGTAGGAGAGGGCGAGAACTTCCGCGATGGCCAAAGGAGATCAGGCAAGCGCACAAAAGACACACCCACCCACATTCCAATAAGGCTTGACAAGGGATTTTCCTTGCATTTCATGATCTTTAAGGAAAACAACAAAGAGTGCCCACTGGAGCATTCTAAAATAACTAATTTGAAAACCAAATTTAGATAACCAAACATTTGAACACCATGCATTTTCTAGCTAGAGTTTTATTAACATCTACAACAATAAAGAAAGTAGCCACATCTTTAAGCCTACACATTTCATTTTTAATAGATGTTTTCATTTTAGGATTCAAAGAAAGTTTAGAAAAGTTGAGGGTATAAGAGGGATTACCTTCTCCGCCATTACCACCCACCTCGACTTGCTCAGCCGCAACAACGAAAATAGCACTCTTTGGAATAACCACCTTTCCCCCAACAACTGCTTCCTTAAAGGTTTTACCCTGAGAAGATGTGCCATTACTATTTACCTAAGGGGTGGGGGGATCCATACCCCTGTCCATAAATTCCTTGGAGGGCCGAACCCCAACTTGTGCGCAAAGCAAACAATGGAGGGGACTAACCACCATGCGAAAGAAAGAGAACTAGAGCCAAACAAAGTAAAGAGAGTTAAATCAAATTAAACACAATAGTATGGAAGTTCCACAAGGAAAACCTGTGTGGAGGAGGATGAAGCCTCCCCCACCTAGCACGACACATAATCCAAAGACAGACAATGTGTCCACCAACCACCAAGTTGCAAAGCAATCCGAAAAATCACATTATACATTTTTAAATTATAACAAATTGATAATCAAATTAGACTTGTATGTTCTCTAAATACATTAATTTCTTATTTTTGTGTAATTACAAGGTTCTTTTTGCCAAGTCCATGTTGAGTCTCGAGCCTAAGTCAAAATTTTGGGCTGCCGAGTCCGAGTCTTCAAACTATGGTTGTAGAAAATACCTCTTCTCCTTTCGTGCACTTTTTTGTGCTAATTTCACCCCTTCGATGTTGATAAGCATACAAAACAAGAAGAGAACATTGCCCAAGGGCTGGCACTTTTGGGATTTCCTTCTATTTGGTTTAGAATATGAAGCAACAAGCTAGAGAATAGGTTTTCCATGGAGTTGTAGGCAGAATGTGAATGTTGAGCTCGGATTTTGTATGCCAAGAGCTCATTTGTAGTCTCTAATGATATTCATGTACATGTATTTGACTCAAATTCGTGATTGAGGATCTTCAAGTACACTCTTGCAGGAGTTTTCACCCATTGAGGTTTCTTCCAGGGTAATGTTAGTGTTATCAGTTTTTCTTATGTTTTTACATGTTCCAAGATTTTCCGATGGATGGTCTAATGAACTAATATGAAAAATTGAAACATTTTCCTAGAGATTATTGTCTATGAAATGATTGTAAGGGCACTGGTAGGTTAAATCTGTAGTTGATGAACTGTTTGTGGAATATCCCATCAGTTTATGGATCAATTTGACTAAATATGCAACTTGAAACACTCTCAAATATTACTAATACAACCATTTTGAACAATGGAACATGCAAGTTTGTATAGATGCTTACAAAGTTTGTAGATAGTTATGAGGTGATCTGAACACCTTGATGTCAAACAAAGTTGAAGCAAGTTTATGAAAATAGAGCAGAAAACAAGGAATAGTTTCATCCGTGATAAAACACTAGAAACATGAGGTTGATAGCTTTGTCTAACTTATTGTGGTTCTTCCCTGTGAAGGTTTTGTTTCTATAATAACAGTTCTTCCCTGATGTATGTGGTGGTTTTTCCGAATCAGTCAGAAAAGAGAGGTAACACTTACTAACTACTTCATTTCATCTTCTTTGGCACTTGGGCTTCTTGTATTAGCCTTGTTGATTTGTCTAGGTACACATTTGATGAGTAATTGAAGGTACTCATTGGCATCTAATTGATGAAGTACATTCTCTGTTGAGTGTTGTAGATAGTTGGAGATGTGAGTGTAGTAGTACATTGTGCATTTGGAGCAAGTTGCAAAGCAATTGTGAATGTTAGGACACTGTTGATGTGCTGGCTATTGTCTACAAAGGCCTTGAGAAGGAAATAAGCTTATGATTTTTACAAAGGAGATAGTGGCAAAGACAAGGCCTTACTTTGCTGGGGTTATTCTCACATTGGGTTTCTTTAAGACAAACTACATTGTGTTGAATTGTTATCTATATGTTGTGCAATCCTTGTTTTCTTTCATGCATACAACCATCAACATTAATTGCAACACTTACGTAGCCCAATTCTAAGCATATTTTGACAATTCTTAAGCAAATGCAAAATGGAAATGGTTATTCAATCATTTAAGTCTAGTCATGAGAAATGATTCATTATTGGTGATTTAGCCAATGGATTATCTATGCTTGTTACAGATCACATAACATGAGGGTACACTCCATTGAGAAATATTAAACTGGATGACCATTTTAAATATTAATAAAACAAATTTTGGAGGTGGTCAATGGAGGCCTGATTCCTAAGGACAAGCACTTGTTTTATTGTAGAGAAAGGAGGCTCACTGCAAAAAAAATCTATAGACACCAATTTGTAATAGCACAGGCAATTGTGATGCAGAGATTAGAATCAAAGAAAAAGTTATACTAACGTTCATAGGTGACCAAAAGTAGATCTCGGTAGGACTTGATAAGACTATCGAGTTACAATAGAGAAGAGCTAGGGTCCGAAGACTATAGATTATGAAGACGAACATTAAGCAGTATTTGCTAAAGAAATGTAATCTAAGCAGAGGGGTGAACCTTGAGTGCTTAAATTAATAAATTTTGAATCATGAAGACCAAATGTAAATAATAATAGCCTTGTGAGGGAAGGCCTCTGAAATGGAGCAGATGAAGAGGGGAGGAGGAGACCAAGACAAGAGATGAGTGGAGTCACACGACTAGCAAGATTTGGGTCAAGAGAACATACATCAACGTTACCCATCTTTCATAAGAAGCCAATGTAGGCTCTAATTATGATTATGGTGGAATTTACAAAGCTCATCTTAGGGGGAAATTGGATACCCTCCCTAAAACTTTGCAGGACATCCACATCTGATGAACCTATGGCCATAGAGAAAAACCTAGCAATATATGCCTACCTTTGTTACCAAGATCGATAGAGTTGTATTATTTTCTAGAGGGAATCATTTTCTGCTAATCTATCTTCACTGGATTGATTTGAGTGTAAAAAGACAAGGTGTTTTTCTGATTCTTATTTTTGAGATGGAATTGGAAGTATTTTCTAAATATGTTATAAAAACCAAGACATGAATTGTAACTCATTCATAGTCTAGAACATTTGTTATGCTTGAAGAATTTGTATCCACAATGAAGGTTACAATGAAGAGTAATTATATGATTTTGGAGTAGTTATTTGGAGCTGGTTAGTGGCAGATCTTAATTGAATGTCATAAATGAGGAAGACACCCATATTATGAGAAAACTGGCTTGGAATAGATACTAGATAAATGGATATAAGACAATCACAAGGAAGACTACCATTCACAGCGGTAAAAATTGACCTCCTTTATAGCATTTCCTTTTCTACTAATTGACCATTTTAGGGGAACAATCAAGCTAGTTCAACAATATGTGCATACAAAGAAGGGTAGAGCTTTTAGTCCTAGAATGCTAGTTCATCATTCAAGAACAATCCAACCTTAACAGAAATGGTAGAATCATAATTAAATTTCTTTGAATATTGCAAAGGCTTTTGACATTAGCTATGTTGCTTGTCATTCAGAAGAGTTTTCTTGGTGTTGGTAATCCAAATATCCTCCACTTTAGAATGTTTATGTATAGTCTTTGTAGTTAAATGGGGGTCTGATTTAACCATGGACACAGATCGCATAATTTTATTTATAAGCAATAGAGGACTGAAAATAAATCTAAATAGGTTCATAATTTTTATGGACCAATCCAAGCTTGAAAACATTTCAAAGTAGATTTTCCTAAGAATGGTATTTCTTTTCATTGGAGTATTTCTTTTTTAAAATCTTAAAGTAAATAATAATACTAGTGCATGATCATCAAAAATCATGTCTTGCACTGCGGATTGATAAAATCATTGAGAAGTGAGAGATGACAATGTAAAACCTATCATGATTTCTTGGGCGTGCTTTACTGGTGTGACAATGCATATTTTTATGTAATTTCTTGGATCCTTAATCCCATTATTTTTTTGAATAATTTATGAAGGTTTTTATAGATCCCCCTTCCCATTGCATATTATACAAAGTCAAAGGATGCATTAATATAATATAATGGGAAAAAACCTCCAACAGCCAAAAAGGAACAATGGACCAACATACAACATAAACATAAAACTAAAAATCTGAAAACCTAGATACTAAGCTGAGCTGAGGAAAACAAACTTGGGACCAAAGAGAGTCCAAAAAGGCTAGCAGAATTTAGATGATAAACCACGCTATGTCTGATAGCAAAATGTTACTGAAATCCTAAAACAAAGGCTAACAAAAATAGTGACATACTAAAAGACCTAAGACAAGGATGTTACACCTCATTTACCAACACCATGATTACCACCAAGGGTTGCACTAGAGCGAACCACCAAGGCCACTAGAGCATTTCTAGCACCTGATCACTGTCGTGCCAGCTGTAGAAATTGAACCCCATGTAGAACCTCCATTCTTTAAGTAGCCCAAAGGAGGGAGCATTCATCGAGGAGGAGGGAAAATTATTAGCAATTTGTAGAATCCCATGCTGGTGAGTGATGTTTAGGTTAGCCACCACCTTTTGTATATTCTGGCAAAAGAGCTAAGCATCCTACAACTATCAATTTACTACCAAAAGCTCCTTATTAAGAACCCTAAATTCACCTCTTGAAATAGCATGCGATGTCATGTGTAATGTCTCGTGCGTGAAGGGCTAAACCCTGACAGATGTAACTCATCGTGTTGGTAGGCATGTACTTAATAACCAGATGGTTGGGCTCCACAACCATGTGTCCATTGTGCTCATGGCTTCAATGCCTTCACTTCCGAGGCTGGTGGGGCGCATACTTCACCCTTAACACCTTGGGTAGCTTCCCTCACTACTAAGCTAGTCTTTTGGTGTAGTGATTGGGCCTTTGTGGTATTAGAGCCAAGGTCTCAAGGTTGAGCCTCGTGGAGCGTGGTGGGCTGTAATGTCTTGTGCGTGAAGGGCTAAACCTCGACAAATGTAACTCGTGTTGGCAGGCATGTACCTGATAACCAGATGATGGGGCTCCATGAGTACAGTATGTAATATATTGACCCAACAATAATGAATACGTACATATAAAATTCCACTTAGTTCAAATTTAGTAACAATGATTGCTCAAACATAAGTGAATTAATATCCAAATTTGAGGAAATAGAGATAGCTATTGACAAATAAAGTAATGTGCAAATCTGAAGTGTTCAAATGCCAGCTCACAAGCAGTTTAGGAATGAATATAAATACAAATTACATAGCACACATTATCATCACATAGTACACCTAGCACCAACACTCAGACCTGTAGAGTGAAAAATACAGTAGCAATGAATATTGTTCAGAGTAACAACCATTGACCGTTCTACTTGTGGAACACAACAAGTAATAGGTTGGAATCAATCAAGATGCAGATAGCGATAGACGATATCTAGAGTTGCCACCATATGATGAACTCAAGCCGTGTGAACAATATCAAGAACATACAGAGCTGATGTTGCGCTGTTCATACCAGTATGCATCGATGAGATGCCTATGAGAATTATACTATGCAAAGAATTCCACAATAGTCGTAGGATGTTTGTCGCCCCTCAAGCTGCTGCTAATTCCTTGAGTGAAGTCGCCAAGGAAATGTGAGACTAGGAGCCTCTATCGGTGATCTGAGCTCGTGAATTCTCCATGCGGTTGTTATTCTTGAGCTGGCAAATGGTGATTGAATTGCAAGAGTGGCCAAAGTGAAGCTTGACCAATAATCGTCTATGGTTGCCGCCCCCTGAGATGTCAACACAATCCACAATCACCACCTAATGTGATGATTTTGAAATAGGGAGAGTGTAACGACAAGTCTCAGATACTATGCGGGTGTACTTACAAAGAAGAAAGTCATAAACTTCTAGCGTGAGGGTGTCGTCCCACTTGGTCACTTGACAAAGGTTTTCATCTTTGTCGACACCAGAGTTGTTTCTCCAAATTCATGACGCCTCATCTAGGAGATCGACCCATCTTAAATACTTATGTCAACAAAGGTCAGCTTCACAAAATTAAATTCAAACAGTAATATTTAGCGCCAACACAAGGGTGTCGGCCAAAACATAAAATTTAAATGTTATTTATTAATAATTTAAATTTATTATTATTTAATATTATTATTTAAATACTATTTTTTTAATTAGCATTTAAAAATGCTTTTTCCCTGATTGGATGCAATCCGGGACATGATATATCATGAGATGCAAAACAAGTGGTAACTAGGATGAAGAAGGAATTGAAAGTGACTCCTCAAGGAAGATGAGCCTACACAACCAGTCTTTGATCACCTCGTCAAAAACTTTAGAACCTAGACAAGCAATAAACTCTTCACAAATTGATGCCCTACTACAACACTTACCAGTCATTCACAAACCATGTCCAAAGCTATTGGGTAGCAGGAAAAATTTTCTTTTAATCTTCCATCAGTTATAGGCCCATGAAGGAGATGGTCCTAGGTCCCTGGGGTTGAGGGGCCATGAAAAAAAAACCAGCACAAAAAACATCTAAGACCACCCACCAAGGTCAACAAACCATAAAAAGAAACAAGAAGGCGCACCACATTGCAAGTCAGAGTAAAGTGAATCAATGCCCGACGATAAAAGCTCTCACACAAGCCTTCACACCCAGCCTTGAATGGATGACATGTGGCCCCTTGTCATACCATCTAAGCATAACTTGATTGCCATAATCACACAAACATGTTAAAGGCCAAATCCTTAATTGCAAAGCAATCTTCTCAAAGGACATCTTGATGTACAACCCATTGCAAGCACACACCCCATTAGGATATAATTACATTGGCTTTTTCATTTTGAATAATGCCTTCCAATTTATCCCAAACAAGGGAATTGTAAGAAAGGAGACTTGTCATCAGATCAATGTCTATACCGTGGTTAGCAATAAAATCTGCCACCTGATTCCCCTCCCAGTGGTGGAAAATATATCTTTAAAACCTCGGCATAACAGTTGAGCTTCCACTAGGAGAGCCTTGGCCAGCCAATTTCCCTAAGTTCCTCAAGACGAACCTTGAATAAGAATTGCTGAATCTCCTTTCACCATTAGATTGTTGCACCAATCAACTGGGAAATATTCAAACTTTCAATAGCTGCTGTTTATTCAGCCTCATTATTTGACTTGGATTTGAAGAAAATAGAACCACCTGTAACAAAATTCTCATACTCATCTTTGATGATAACTCCAACACCTGCTTCACCTGCTTTTCCTGGGTTGACCCTAGAAGCACCATCAAAATTCAATTTAAGGAAGCCAGGGCTAGGAGGATCCCATTTGGTGTTGTGTCTATTTTGTTTATTCCTTACACTGTTAATGGGGGTCCTTAATTCCTTTATTCCTACAATATCTTTTTGTTTCATTGTACATTGAATTTTCATCTTTAAAGGAGTTTTATCTGTATGAAAAAAATCATATATGGCCAAGTTATTTTTAGGGAATTGATGATGTGAACTAAAATTTGGGCCAGCTACAATATGGAAATATCCTATCTATCTTCCTTCAATGGGCCCAATTTGCTTGTCTAGAAAGATTTTTCTAGAAAATATTGCATGTGAACAGATTATAACTTATTTTGAAACTATGATAAATGTAGAACTTTGCAAGGCCAATACTACTTAGAGGAAAGCAAGGTTAAGGTTTCTTATAGAGATATGCAAGGCCATGCTTCTTTTTGTTGGAAAAGCAGGAAAACCATATTAAGGAGTGATTAAATATAGGAGAGCGTTTCCTTACTTAAGCTTTGGCACTTAAAAGGAGTATTTTCACAAAGATCTATGTGCAGGCTGAACGATTTTTCCTCCATTTTTTGAAAAAATCTTTGACCTTTTGGTCAACAATTTTTTCCCATCTTAAACTATAAATATTGCCAAAAAAAAAAAAAAAATCGATTAAAATCACACTGATTTTCGTGCGAAAAAAAACCATGAGACCATAGCTTGTTGTTTACTATTATGCTTTGATAGATTTTTTCCAAGCATCCATAGCTTGTTCGAAAGCACTTGTTTTAGGCTTTTAGCCATAGCATCTAGGTAGTGTACTATTTGATAAAATGCTTTGGTAGACATGTATGAAAAATGTGGTAGCATAGACAAGGCAGTGAACTGGTTGAAAAATTGCCTCAAAGAAATGTGGTTGCTATTGATTGTTATGGCATTTCATCACCATGAGACCACATTTCTTTGAGGCAATTTTTGATCCAGACAATGAGTGGATTGCTGGTGATGAATTTCTTGTCTTGAGGCTGAGGATTTTGAGATCCTAGTGGAGTCCAACTTTGATACTCATTCGATTGAACAACTTAGGAGAGGCAAAGCCCTAGGAGCTTCATCATCAGGACTTGCATCCCTGTAGCATAGCTCTATTTATAGTAGCAACTAGCAAGAGTCATTGGCTACTTTTGATTTTTTGAAACTTTGTACTCAGTTTATAGGTTGACTTTGTACAAACTATATTGTAATTGAAATTTTGTCACCTATCAGTTATGCATTGTGAAGTTGAACTAATGCTTTGAAAGATGTGGAATGCAATGTAATCAGCGATATGAATATAAACAACAAAATCTATTTTCTATGATTCATTAGTTAAACTCTCTATTTTATTTGCTCTCTATAACTCTATTGCTATGAAAATTCCTTTCAATTAAAAAAAAAAACAGTTTTTGTCTCTTATTCTACAATTTTTTACATTTTTTTAAAAATCTGATTTTTTCCCAATTTTTTCAAAAAATCTTGAACTTTTGGTTTTCCGATTTTTTCCCCAAAAGATTTTTGTCAAGTGCTATGTGGTATAGCTGAACCAATACTTTATGTTATTGAAGATTGATTTATCTCCACAGTTGGGAGTGATGCGCCTAAGAGCTTTAGCTGTTTTATGTACTTGAATGTGAATGGTAGTTTTGGGTCGTCTTGAGTCACCTAGGATTTCCATTCTAAATTGTTTTCCCAAGTTCAGTTCATAAACAATTGTAGGGCAGAGTTATATTGCTTTCATGGCTAAAGCCCTCTTTAGGTTGTTTATTGTTCATTCACTAGCCTAAGTCCATTTCAGTTCCTGTAGTCATGGAAGGTTGTTTAATCATGACTTTTTAATTTATTTTTTAATTGAAGTAGCATTCTTGCAAGAATGCCTCATACTTCAAATTTTTGTTAGTAGAAAAATTTCAAAATAAATATTTCCATGCTGTATGTGTACTATTTTCAATTTTGATTTCATCCTTCATATATAATGTATGTATAGCTATTTAGATTTCATTCTTCAAATATGATGTATGTATAGCTAGACGATACAATTGACACTTTGACATTGTGCTGCAGTTGGCTAGTCAAAATCATCTTCATTACTTGTATCAATATCATGGAATGCAAAGAGACCATTTTGAGTGTGGTAGCATCAGTTTTGGAGGTAGTGCATGCTACTATGGTCTCTGGATATATTGATATCCAGATTGTAGTCACAAAGGCTTTGAGGTGGATGTGGTGTATTTTGATGAACTTGAAGTGACTTGATTTTGAGCTTGCGGATTTGTTCTGTGACATTGTTATGAAACGATATCCAGCTTACAATGCGTGCTCATTTTGAGCTCAGTTTTGGTTCTATGATGTCAAGGAGGGATATGTGGATATGTACTTCAGATGACAAGGCAAGGATCAAAGCTTAGTAGCACGTAGAAGCCATCAATTACATAAGCAATAGTTTCATTTTATTGTGAATTGCATGTTAAAAGACAACTACTTTTGCAACATGAATAGTCATTTAACCTTTTGACAAATGCTTGTGAAGATGCAAATGAACTCAACACATCAATTAATAGTTAAATCTTTTTTGATGCCATTGAACCCTGCATTGTTAGAATATAATTTATGCCATTTTGTTGATAGAATCGTGACTTGGAATAATATCTGAAATCTTATTTGTATGGCCACATGTTGGCTGCCTTTCTAAGTACATCATCTCCTACACCACTGCCACACCATAGACAATTTGATTTGTCTTTAAAGGCATGCCTCGGTGTCAAGCTGTATTAAATGAAATTTGATCACATGTTTTGCAATGAACTATATAATCATTGGCAACTTCCACCCCAATATACGTCTGCGAATCTTTGAATGTGCCCCTAAAGTGCAAGATGAATTTCACTTGTTCTGAAACCATTTAGGCTTTCACATATTGTATGAAGTCCTAGAATACTACAACATATTTATGGTGTAATTCAAATTTCTAATGATATTTTCATTTTTCTAATTGGTGAGAATTGAGATCATTCAATTATTAATAGCCACTGGCTCTATGAAAGCTGGATGCACAACCAAGAAAGCTCATCGATTGAGTATCCACATTCCCTAAATTCAGCCTTGTGCACTATCCCGTAGATTCTCCAAGCTTGCTTTGACTGTCCTCTTTTAGGATCTCATTTACTAAATACAAGAATTGATTGAGTACCCTGGTTTAAGGTTTCATATACTAGGCATAATAATTTTTTGGTTACCTTGATTTAAGATTTCATAAACTAAGCGTAAGGATTGTTTGACTGCAACATGTACTAGGCAAAGATTGCATTGATTCTTATGTTTTAGAATTGTAATAGTCCATGAGACTAAGTTTCACTCCACTAGCCTATTAAGCAATTGCCATGCATCATCAACAGCCCATTTTGGGCATATCCTTCAATTTTAAGAATTATGTACATGAAAAGCTTTTAATTTGAAATGGTTCGTAGCAGGGATGTTTTGGGCTAATTCATTTGAAAGTATGATGGATTTTTAGATGTATAATAAAGGCTAAATGATGTCATCGGGCTTAATTCAAGTGACTGTTGATGGTGTGGAACAATGTCTGATTTTTGTATGCAATTTAATATCTTTTAACGGGTTTTGCATGGATTATAAAGATTATAGTGTTTATGATGGGATTTTCAACTCAGCATTATCATTCAAGATTTGTATAAATCTGGTTTTCTCAGTTAAAACCACCACTTATCTACAGTTCGCTACTGAAAGGAACGTCATTTTACATTAAGCTGTTTATGTACCTTGACACTTAAATAGAATGCTCAGTAAAATGGAGTTCGAATTTCAAATTTCCCTTGAAGGGTAAGCTTTTATTAGCACCGCAAAGTGTAATGTGGCACTCTTATCCTTCATCCACTAACCAAATAACTATGCCATAGTTTTCCTTGTTTACTATGACTAGTGAAGAAATGAGATTAAATATTTCTAGAGTTCACTGTTTGAATCATTTATTAAGTTACGGTTACATTGTATTAATTTCTTTGACGTTAAAGTTGAAAAAATCTGTTTCAATCTTCTACTTCATTTAACTTATAATTTGAACATTCTTAAATTCACTTTTTGGGGGTAATCAGAAGTTTCAATCCTGGAATAATTCAGGGGCTCTCAGCCCACCAGGGCTTGAAACTTGGGTGGTTTGTACGATTCTTTGTTAACTCTTTGCAAGATCTCTACTACCAGGTTCGACAACCATTTCCTAGAATTTTTTTTTGTTTTTATCGTATCTTTGAGTGGTTGACATTATCTTTAGTTTCACAATATAATTAATACAATATCACTCTTAGTTCTACTATTGTTTCTTTAAGACTTTCTTGCCTTCAAACACCACTCTCTGGTAACAAAAAGCTCACCAGATCCTAAAATCAAGTTTATCTACCAAACCACAGATTAACTGTCTAAAACTGAACTGTTATCTGTCATGCCTCCGACTTAAGGTAATAGCAGCCATATCAATACATCGACCAAGCAAAGGGAAAGCTGTGTTAAAGTGGTCGATATATTTAAGAGGTCGTCCCACTTGGCAATTAATTAACATAGTGATTATGTTCAGACGATGGGAATTAAAACATAACAAAAGACAGCTAATAGAATTTAAAGGTGGCCGACTGCTTTGAAAGGGAGCGACCCATTTTTGATTAAAAGATGCAAGCAAAGGTAGCAATTAGAATGATAAAAGCAGCGATAAATCCAAGAGGTGTGTCCTTTACCAAGAGCATAAGGAATATTTGTGTCTATTCCCACCGTGAAGATATAAAGAGGCATGCTTCCAAATCAAGGAGGGCATCGAATCACCTTCAGACAGATATTTACATTCAGGCAGCCTATATCTGCACACTAGTAAAAGAGATCAAACAGCCAAGCAGATCAGAATTAATTATTACATCTGCTGATGTGAATATATCAATCTAATGTTTTAATAGATATTGTGGTATGTTCTATCATGGTTATTGTGATATATTTATTATTGTATAATCTCTATAAGTCTGAATATATTTAATATTTGCAATTCTCATCAATGCAATCATGAAGGGAATGGGGGAAGATTCCAGTAGGATGAGCAGATACTAGATTTCTTTCTAGGTACACCACTCCAAGCTGGCCACTTGGGGCCAATTGGGTGAGTATCTGCCCTTGAGCTTAGAAAGGGGAATCTACGAGCCTCCTATTGTAGTTTCTCTCCAATCTCTACATGGATTGGTTGTTGATCATAAGAGGGATGGATAAGGCAGCACGGGTAGGGAATGTAGATACAAGTTTGTCCACCCCACATTGGATGATTGTGTGTGCCACTTGAGGGTCAAGAGGGATGGTATATCCGCTCTTGGGCTTGGTATTGGTAGCTTTGGACGGACTTATCATGCTCCTCATCCAAGTCCCATTATGATCTAACTTCCAATGTGCATTATGGATATTGTGTGGTTTATATTATTTGAAATAGTTATGTATTTTACATGGTTTAAATAGATAAGACATTTATTATATATGTTTGATCATATGAATTATATTTCAATATTATCTAACATGATTGCAAGACAACTAAGATTTATCTTGCTTAAGGAATTTAATTGGTAAGATATAACCCTAACTACATTATACTTGTGATTTTAGGGCAAGATTTGGGGTTATTCAAAAAGAGGACATTACAATTGGTATCAAAGCATTGTTCCTATCAATCTAAAGGATGAAAAACAATGGATGCAACATAGCCAAAGAGTTCAAAGGGTGCTTGAAAGAGAAAAAAGGAAACTTGCAACCAACAACACTACTCAAAACAATATAATGAGTGAGAAAATGTAAATTGAACTTAGGGCTTTCATGGAAAACGATGAAAAGATAACCCAAGCTTCTATGAAACAAAATGAGAAAACAAACCAAGCAATCCTCCAAGCCATACAAAACATGAGTAATAAAATCAATACCCAGTAGACCCCACTCTACAGATGGGAGAGATGTAAGCTCTAACTATTTAGAGAGTAATAACATATCCTCTGCCCTAGGATCCCAAGACCATCATTCCTACCTAGGAATGAAACACCAATGGAGGAAGAGTTAGATAACCCATCCCCTAATAGCACCAAGGAAATTGCTAAAGCCTACATGAGCTTGGACCTTGAGATTAGGAGGAATATCCCATTTAGGGAATTTGAAGCTAAGAAACATGAAGCACCAAAAAAAGACAAGAGGCAACCTAGTAAAGGTTTGAGACAAAAAGTGAATAAATTAATTTTTCCCAACTTTGATGGATTGGGGAAAATCATAACACATGCATAGATACAAAATTAAACACCTATTTAAACCTTATCCCTATGACATAAGAAGATGCTATTTGGTTTGCCATCTTGCATTTAGAGGGATTGGCCCATGAATGGTGGCATCATGACATCCTCACCTAAGGACACAATAACATAACATCCTATGATGAATTTACACACAAACTCATAAATTTTTTTTATAGAAGACACCCCCAAAAAGACTTCAAGGAACTGACACAACTAAGGCAACAAGGATCTGTAGAAGATTACATAGCTGAATTCCAAAGAATTTCAGTAAGAGTGTTAGGGAACCTGAAGATCGGCTCACCTACCTATTTGTTGACAGATTAAAAGATTCAATCCAAGGGTTGGTAAGTGCCCTTGATTCCACCTCTCTTGATGATGCCATTGATAAGGCTCTTAAACTTGAAGACACCTCCACCAAGGACAAGACACCAAACACACACACCAAACCTCCCTATAAGAAAGATGGACATAAGGGGAATTTCAAAAGGGAAAATTATGTTTCAATTGCAAGGAAAAATGGGAACTTAGGCATATTTGTAAACAAGGAAACCCTAAAGGGCAACAAAGGGACCTAAGAGAGAAAGGTTTTTGCTTCAAGTGTAAGGAGAAATGGGGGCCGAGACACATATGTGGAAAGGAAAGCAAGGCACAAAATATAGAGGCAATATTTGATGAAGAAGAACAAGAAAAACCAAACAAGAAAATAAGGTATGACCAAGAAGAACAAGGAACCCTAGCAGCCATCTCTAGAGCCTCCAAGCATCACCCTTTCCGAATCAAAAGCATAATAAAAGGACAAAAAGTAATAGCCGTTATGGATAGTGGGGCAACCCACAACTTTATCGACAAAAATCTAGTTGCAAAAATGAAATTAGAAACAAAAGATTTTAAGGGCTTTAAAGTAGCCTTCGCTGATGGATCCACTTCCCTATATGTAGAAAAAATTCGTCAACTAAGCATAATCTTAGGAAGTGATCCAACCAAAGAAAATTTCCATGTAGTAAAGTTAGGAGACACTAATGTAATTTTGGGTACCCTATGGATACACTGTTTAGGACGTTTCTACCAAGACATTCCAAAATTGGAGCTTTGCTTTAAACATAAGGGACAAGAAGTCCTCTTAAGAGGGCTACCTAATGGATCACCAAGAGTAGTTTCATCCAAGAGGATGGAAAGAATTTTTAGACATAGACAAGGAGAATGGGTAACACAATGCATGATTCTTGACAAGTCCACCTCCTAAGGGAAAACTATACACATTGACATTCAACCTATATTAAAGAGGCACAACAGGGTGTTTGAAGACATTCTACAAGGACTACCACCAAAGAGGGGCTTTGAGCACAGCATCGAATTAGAGGAAGAGACAAAGCCTGTTATTACCACTCCTTACCGTCACCCACAAGGATATAAAGAGGAAATTGAGAAATCCATAAAAGAGATATTGGAAATGGGATATATCCAACCTAGTTCTATCCCTTTTGCCTCCTCTATTGTACTAGTTAAAAAGAAAGATGACACCATGAGAATGTGCATCAACTATAGGGTAAGATTTAAGGTTATTCAAAAAGAGGACATTACAATTGGTATCCGAGCAAATAATCTACACCAAGCCCAAAATCAACAAAAGGTTTATGTTGATCAAAACAAAACCAAAAGAACATTTGAAGTTGGGGATTTGGTTTGTTCAAGGCTACAACCCTATAAGCAGTCATCGATCAAGGAAAGCAGAGCCGGAAAGCTTAAACCTAGATTCTATGGGCCATATAATATTTTGAGAAGAATAGGAGAGGTTTCCTAAGAATTGGAACTACCAACTAATAACAAGATTCATAATGTATTTCATGTCTCTCGTCTCAAAAGGTGCTAGGACAACATGTCACTCCATCTTCAGAATTGCCCCTATTGGATGATGAAGGTAAGTTAATTTTGGAACCCGAGATCATCCTTAACATGAGGGAGAAGAAATTAAGAAACAAAACTATCCCTAAGTATCTGGTTAAATGGAAAGGACTCCCTATGGAAAACACAACTTGGGAAGTTGCCGAGATTTTTTATCATCCAAATTTGAAATTGCTTAAGGACAAGTAATCTTGGGAAGGGAATGTCATGCCCACGACTTAAGGTAATTGCAGCCATATCAATACATCAACTAAGCAAAGGAGAAGCTATGTTAAAATGGTCGATATATTTAAGAGGTCATCCCACTTGGCAATTAATTAATATAGTGATTATGCTCAAACGATGGGAATTAAGACATAACAAAAGATAGTGAATAGAATTTAAAGGTGGTCAACCACTTTGAAATGGAGCGTCCCATTTATGATTAAAAGACACAAGCAAAGGTAAATTAGAATAGTAAAAACAACGATTAATCCAAGATGCATGTCCTTTACCAAGAGCATAAGGAATAGTTGTGTTTGTTCTCACCGTGAAGATATAAAGATGCATACTTCCAAAACAAGGAGGGCATCAAATCACCTTCAGACAAATATTTACATTCAGGCAGCCTATATCTGCAAACTAGTAAAAGAGATCAAACAACAAAGCATATCAAAATTAATTATTACATTTGCTGATTTGAATATATCAATCTTATGTTCTAATAGATATTGTGGTATGCTCTATCATTGTTATTGTGATATATTTATTATTGTATAATTTCTATAAATTTGAATATATTTAATGTTTGCAATTCTCATCAATGCAACCATAAGGGGAAGTGGGGAAGATTCCAGCTGGGTGAACAAATATTAGATTTCTTTCTAAGTTTGCCACTCCAAATTGGCCACTTGGGGCTAAGGGGTTAGGTATCTGCCCTTGGGCTTAGAAAGGGGAATCTACGAGCCTCCTATTGTAGTTTCTCCCCCAAATCTCTACATGGATTAGTTGTTGATCGTAAGAGGGATGGATAAGGCAACAAGGGTAGGGAATGCAAATACAAGTTTGTCCACCAAGTATGCCACCCCATGTTGGATGACTGTGTGTTTGCCACTTGAGAGCCAAGAGGGATGGTATATCCAATGTTGGACTTGGTATGAATAGCTTCGCGTGGACTTTCCATGCTCCTCATCCAAATCCCATTACGATCTAACGTCCAATGTGCATTATGGATATTGTGTGGTTTATATTATTTGAAATAGTTATGTATTTACATGGTTTAAATAGATAAGAAACTATATTCCAATATTATCTAACATATTTGCAGACCTAAACTAAGATTTATCTTGCTTAAGATAATTAATTGATAAGATATAACCCTAACTACATTATACTTGTAATTCTAGAGCAAAATTTAGGGTTATTAAAAAAAAAGGGACATTACGTTATCTACTTTCTTAATGACAAAAAAAAAACATTGAACATGGTGCGCATGTCAAATCCCATTAGCGCCTTTCAATTTCCAGCTGTCTCCACAAGAAAAAATTCAAGTTCTCGCTGCCAGCTGAAAGCCAATAAGACTCGTAATTTTCCTGCCGCCACCTTTTCCAGAATGTGCAACGTAATAAAAAGTACTCCTGATCCAGCTGAAAGTCCAACTCAACAGTTCACTTTAGACCCTTAATTGGGTGTCCACAAAGCCTTGTACGCCTTGAACCAATGAAGCTTGAGCAGCAATAAGGAGGTTTCAATTCCAACTTGCCTGTGAACGTTCTTCCAAACGGACAAGAGATACTCCTTTTGCTACTCGATCAGCCACAAAGTTGCCTTTTCTCTTATTCGCTTGAAAGAAATAATTTTGAACTTAGTATGCAGCGATCTTGCATTAGAGATGACATTCTATGAAATCTAGGAATCTCAGTTCCTGGAGTTTAGACGACCAATAACTACTTTTGAATCATCTTCCATTTTGATTTTTCTCTATCTCCTCATAATTGCCTCTAACAAACTAGTAATCAAAGCTAAAGCCTCGACAACTTAAACCAAAATCTAGAGCCATACAGAGTCTTCCCCTAACTGTATTACATAGAACACAATCACCATACACCTGTCCGGGGTTTACTTCAGCTCCACCATCAAAGTTTAATTTAACCATATCGACAACAGGAGGGCTTCAAGAAGATCAACACGTCTACAAATAACATTGACCACTTACATTTTTTAAGCTATTTCATCTGATGTCATGAACACATCCATACTGGTTTACACACTTTACAATTAGAATTAAATCTCATGTAACTCAAACAATCAATTCCTTTCTAGCCAAACATTCCTAGCAATTAAGGCCAACCATGGAATCCGTAATCTTTACAAGCCTAAACTTCTAAAACTAAAAGGCCAAGCTTGAATCAAACTACAGAAGGGAAGTGGGAATCCCCAAGCAACATTCCAACGCTCTAAAGCCCAAGATCAGAGAAGGGAAGCAAGGGAGTAATACATAAAAGAATGATAATTGGATTCCTTCGCCTTGCCATAAAAGAAACACATAGAAGCCCCAGTTTGTCAAAAGTCAAAACTTGCCTGGTGAGCAGCGACACACAAAAATACTTTAGCTTTAGGCAAAGCAAAGCTTAGTCAAATCTTTTCATCAAGAAAGTTGGTTAACTAAACCCCTTCTAATAATTTGAAGATAGGTTGAAGGTAAGTTTTACACAACCATGATATTTAACTTCATAAGGATAGGCCACTTCTACAACAATAATTCAATTGGGGTCAGTGCTATGATGAATTTCCTTTATGCCATTACTCTTCTCGATATAGCCAAATTACATGACTAACCCAACAATTTTGTTAAAGAAGCCAATATTCTTGGATCCCTCTATTCAATGAGAAGCTCATCCACAATCTATGCCTCCTTCCAAAGGTTGACCAAGTATCCCTCCCCAATCTTATACCACAATTTATTCATCAATAACTTGAAAAAAATTCATTACATTAAAGCCCCAAGGAAGGGTTGATTGAGAAAAAACCTTGCCTTACTGAGAATTGTTCACATATTTTGAGGGAAGAGAATTTTACTCAACCTATTCTTTTTTAAGAATGCCAAGTCATAATAATTTAGTGCCCATGGCCTTATTCAAGGACCTACATTAACAAGACCTAGATCCTACATTGACAAAACCTAGATCCCATCCTTTTTAGGAAGATAAACTTGATTCCAACTAATGAAATTTTATTTTCTGTCTTCATATCACTTGTTTTCCCACTCCCTCTCCCAAAGGAAAACAATGTGTATCAAAAATTGCTTTAGCAATTCTATTTGAGATCATAAGCATAGACACTAAATACATTGGAATGGAAAAGATGGAAGATTGAATAAGTTAAATTCTTCCAATGAATGAAAACCATTCCCCTCTCTAGCTTGAAGGTTTATTTTGGATTCTATGGACCAAGAATTTCCAATTTTCAGTTGAAGCATTTTTGCAATAAGAGGCATATTGATATACAAGCCACTAAGTTGCCCTATTTCAAACCTAAAAATTTACCTAATCTCCTTGGCTTCAATGCACCACTCATTAACAAAATAAGTTTGTGATTTGCTAACATTTATTTTCTATCTTGCCAATATCTCACACTAATCCAAGGCACTCTTAAACCTCATGGCCTCTCTCCTAAAGGCTTCATCAAACAACAAAGAATAATCTACAAATTGGAGATGAGAAGTATTATGAACTCTAAGGTAATCTTCAAGCCCCAAAGACTATTAAGAGTAGCTTCCTTTTTGAGAGTTCTACAAAAAGCATTATGAAATCTAAGGTAATCTTCAAGCCCCAAAGACTATTAAGAGTAGCTTCCTTTTTTAGAGTTCTACCAAGGGATTTGGCTAAAATTATAACAAGAATGAAGAGGAATCCCCTACATTATGCCTTATTTGGCCTAAAAAAAATCATTGAAATGTTGTCGATTAAAATTGAAAAGGTGGTAGAGAAAATATAGTTGAAAACTCAATCTCTTTATTCTTTTTGTGAAGCCAAACCTTTCCAAAACATTCATCAAAAAGCCCAAGAAACTTGATCAAACTCCTTATTCATATCAAACTTTATAAGAATTCCATATCTTCTCCCCTTATAACCGAAATAATGACCTCATAAGCTATCCCAATGCTATGCAAAATTTGATGACTAATTTCAAACCTACTTTGTTCATCAAAGATTGAATTTAAGCAAGATGTCTTAGAGCCAATAGTTTTTTTATATGGAGGATTAAATTTTGCATAACAAAAGAGTAAAAGTTGGCTCCTTGAGTGCAAATATATGACAATGGCAATGTCAAGACCCAAAAATCAACTTTATAAGAGCACAAAATTGAAGCTACAATGTATAAACCAACAAGGAGGATATTACATCATATAACATCAAAAAAAACTTAAATAATCTGAACTAATATATAAAAACATGTAACAAAAAATATGTTGAGCTATTTTTGTTGAATTTTTCCTTTCTCTTTAGCTTCTTGTTTCTTGTCTAATGTTTTGAGCATATCTCAAACTTGAGTTTCACTTTCCTTAATCTTGAGCTTCCTATGTTCCTTGATCCATAATTAGTATATACCCTATTAAGAAAACTAGGAAATGGAGTGTTAGCATCATCATTGTTGTTGTTAGAGGAAGAGTTAGCCAAAGCATGCAATTGATTAGTCTTGGGAGCGTCAGTAGGTTCAAGGAGTGGAATGGCCCAACTATCTAGTCCATACTCAATATTATTAGTAACTACCCCATTCGTCCAATGGGGAATCTCCTCATTTTATGTCTTCCTTGTTGATGTAAATAGGTGTTTTACCTATCTAGTTATTAGTAGGTTCTATTTACATATTAAGTTTACGTAGGTCCTAGGAGGGAATCTTTCTAGAAGGTGTTAGTTGTTATCGATCTTATCTTTTAACTTTGAACACTTGTGTCCTAGGTAGTTATGATAAGTTGTCTCATGTCATAGGATTAAGACACTTGTCATAATCCTATGTCTCACCTTGGCTATATATAATTAGGTGGTCTAATATGTAAATTATGTTGATTAACATCATTGATAGAATAATTGTTATCATTTGCATACTTTGATAGAATAATAGTATTCTTTTGTTACACTCTGTTTCTCATTTACCAGGGTACTTTTACCTTCATGAGTAAATATGAAGATAAATGTAAATCATGACCTTAATATGTTTAATAGGTAAATGAAATATTGAAATATGCATTAAGATGTTATTGCTTTGGAAGGAATGATTATGCTTTATATTGATGGAAAATGCAATAAATGAATATGTATTGCAATGTGAATACTTTAATGCTTTGATGATGTAAATGATTTATAATGCAAATGAGTTTCATGTGACTAGCTAACTACCTTTGTGATGCACTAAGTTGGACGTAGGAAGGAGACGAGCCTTAGGTAAGAGAATGGAAGTATCACTCAAGAGAAGAATTTGGTCTGGTAACCTTAATAAGCCTAATTGAGCATACACACACACATCCCAGTTTGGTCAAGTTGAGTCAATATTAGTCAGGAAATAGTAAGTAACCTTTGATCATTGAATGAGAATGTTTTGCAAAGGTATTAGTCTTTGATTGTTCTTGATTTGGAATATGTGGTTACGTCTTTGTGGTATGAGTAAGTTCTTTTTTGTGTGTTCATATTTATATATTAATCAAAGGGTATATATACATTATGTATATATATACCGATTGATGAATATGAATATATGTGTTTATTATGGATAAATATGTATATTTAGGTATGTACATGTACAGGTGTGTATATATATATATATGTAAATGTATATATTATGTATATTTGTTACTATATATATGAATGATAGTTAATGATTTGAATGTATATATATGTATATTTTATTAAATTACATATATATGCTCATATATGTATATATTGATATGTAAATATTATACATTAAATTAGCAAATGAATGATTTATAATATTAATACATATATTATAATAATAGATAATATATATATATATATTAATATTAATTAATGTTCATTGAATGATACAATACCTGTCACTTATACTAAATCGATGGAATATACAAATATATTAGGATGAAGTGTATTGTATAATACAAAGTAAGCTTTGACGCATATGTAGCAGACCATCTATTGGTGAAATACATGAATAAATCCAACGTTATAATACTTATATGTTGTGCATATAAAATGCAATTATGGGATGATGAAAGAGCATTTAAATGAAATGTTATAAGAGGCCTCATCTCATATATTATGCAGATCAAATAAATAGTAAGTGGCTGGTATAAAGTTAGCAACACGTAAACCAATTACAGCATAGACTCACGCTTAAGTGAGGATTATCATTTCGGATAAAAGCACATAGATAAGCACTACTATGTATAGTGGAATGGCTAAAGCAGAATGTTTCACATATAGCACATAAAGGAATAAATCAAAAGACTTATTAACAAAGCTTAAAGTACAAGCAAATGCTGATTCAAACATTGTTGACTTTGTCTAAAAATTGTACATAAAATAAGGTGTGTGAAGTATGAAAGGTGGCACTATATTTTGTAGAGAATGGGAACTAAAAGAATTCTATTTCCTATGCCATTATCCAAGCAAATCCTTCTGATAAACATGAGACTAAGTCTCAACCACGCGCTGGCTAAGGTAGTCAACTTATACTACAATAAGGAAACCTGTAGGTTGCATTTTCTGAGTTTAATCTTTGTTCTCATCAAGATATGGGAAACTCATTCTTAACTAAGAAGCTAGATTGTTTAGTTGTCTACAAACTAATGTTTTAATCAACCGCCTCTCACCTCTTGATCCTAGTTGATACATTTAGAATAGGAAGGTGATAGATTTGGGAGCTTATTTGTAGCATTAAGACGATCAAATTTTAGTATATATAGAGGTATCTTCTCTACCCTTTGTTACCATTATTCATTTTGATTTCTTTATCCACTATTCTGTTGTAGTTTTTTGTGCAAGCGCATAATTCTGAGAGTTTTTGGTGAGAAAGAGAGTTATCTTTGTGTGATTGCAATCATTGAAAGCTTTGTGAAGAGGCTAGAATTTGGAGATAGGTTGGGCTTACAAGAAGTAGCAATCACAATTGAGGAGGTTGTGCTTGGAAAGAAGTAATATCAGTTGGAGCTATAATTCTAAGCATGCTGATTTCTATTTCTCTAATCTCTTTATGTTGACATGTTATTGTCTATGAATTTCATTGTTTGGGAAAGAGGAATTATCAGTTTGTTGAACCTGCTTGTTTGATCCTTTGATCATTCTTATTTTAAGGAGTTTTCATGATATTTGGGTGATTTATTATGAGATCTAAAGTGCTATCTTGAAATTGTTAGCTTATATACATGCAAGGGCATGCATTGCAAAGTGGTCCCCACCCAAAAGTTGGATTCCCAAAGAGAATATGCTCCCAGGAGGCTTTGTAACTATCATCATAGTGGGTCCCCCACTTTGAATGCAATTACAAATTTTAATTAATAGGAAAATAAACACTAAACATTTTGTCCCTCATGTCCTCTAGAACACTTTCCAAAGAACGTGGAAACACACAATTATCAACTTAGGATATCAAATATAATGTCACCTATCATAACATTCTCCCACTTGACATTATACATTGAAATTTTATCCATGAAATACAAATAAAATATAATTGAGTACAATGATCAAGGCCCATGGCCTTATCTATGGTCACTAGATTTGTGAGAGAGTCTACAACATTATCCAAAGTGTCAACCTTCTCAATCAAGACGTTACCATTCTCAACCACTTCTCACACAAAGTGATACTAAACATCAACATGCTTAGCATGAGCATGATACATAGGGTTTTTGGCTAAACATATGGCACTTTGACTATCACATCTAATCCTTCCTGTCCTGCAATCAAAACCAATACCATTACCAAGTCTCTATAACCAAACCACCTCCTTAGAGGCATGTGGAGTAGCCATATACTCTGCTTCAGAAGTGGACAATGCAAGTGTAGGCTGCCTCTTACTCATCGAACTCATTGCTCCTCTAAACAAAGTAAAAACAAAGCCACTAGTGGACCTTCTACTGTCCAAATCACCTGCCCAGTCTACATCAACAAAACCCTATATGTCCAATGACTTAACCACATAATTAGTATCATGATAAACCAAACAGTAATTTGAGGTACCACACAAATATCTAAACACCCTCTTAAACAAAATTCCAATGCTCTCTACCAGGGTTAAACATAAACCTACTCAAAATTCCATTGCTTGGGCTATATCTAGTCTAGTGCAAACCACTACATACATCAAACTACCAAGGGTCCACTAGCATAAGAAACATCAGACATCTCTTCAAAATCATCATCAAAATTAGGACACATGTCTAAACTCAACTTAGTACCGACCGAAAATTGAATATTTACTTGTTTATTGTCATGCATACTAAACCTTTGCAAAATGGTACCAACATACTTACTTTGACTTAACCAAAGATTTATGTGAACCCAATCTCTATTGATCTCCATCCCAAGGATATATTTTACAACCCCCAAATCCTTCATATCAAGTGTGCCAAAAAGCTAAGTCTCAAGCTCCCTAATCATCACCTTGTTGTTATCCATAAACATGTCATCAACATACAAGATGATGATTAGTATTTGATCATCAATAACCTTAATATAAACACAATGATCCTCCTCACTCCTAAAAAAACCCAAATTCAATGAAAATGCATCAAATTTATGGTACCGCATCCTAGGTGACTGTTTCAAACCATATAAAGGTCTCTTTAACCCACAAACCAAGTATTATTTTTCTTTCACAATAAAACCATCAAGTTGTCACATATAAATCTATTCCTCAAGATCCCCATGCAAGAAAGTAGTTTTAACATCCATTTGCTTTATTTCAAAATTATAATCAACAATAATAGATAATAGGAATCTAATAGAAGTTAACTTAGAAATAGGAGAGAAAAATTCACTGAAATCAACTCCCTCCCTCTAAGAGTTGCCCTTGGCCACCAATCTATCCTTGTACCACTCTAATCAACCACCTGCACCAAATTTCTTTTTAAATACCCACTTGAAACTAACAGGCTTCCTTCTTTTGGGAAAACTCATAAGATCCCAGGTATCACAACTATCCAAAGCCATTATCTCCTCCTACATGGCCTACATCCAAGACTCACTTTATTCTAAATAAAGAGCCTCCTTGTAGGATCTAGGTTCATTGTCAGTACTCAACAAAGCAACTACACAATGAAAATTAGATGGGTTATACTTGTCAATTGGATTTGATTGCCTTGTGGATCTTCTCAAGGTAAGATTAATGGGTTCTTGCTACTCTTCTTCTTCTATATTCTCATCATGTACATCATCTAAACTTGTTGAACACTCTTCTTCTCCATCCTCAAATCCATTTGATTGTTCTTCCACATGTGCATCTTCCTGCTTCTCAATCTTTATCTCGAAGTGCACTAATTTTGTCTTATCTTTATCCTTTGATTGTTCTTCACTTGAGTAAGCTCTAAACTCCTTGAAAATCACATCTCTAGAGAAAACCATCTTACAGGTTAGTGGATTCCAAAGCTTATAACCTTTTACATTCTCATTGTAACCAACAAAGATGTATTTATGTGCTTTTGGATCCAATTTAGAATGCTTCTCTTAAGCACATGAACAAAATACTCACAACCAAAGACCCTTAAATGTGAAATAGAAGGATTTCTACCTATCCACACTTCATAAGGAGTTTTATCAACAAGAGATGAACACAGAGATATATTAACCAAACAACATGCAATGCTTACAACTTCTGCCCAAAAACATATATCAAGCCTAGAAGCACTCAACATGCTTCTAGCTCTTTCTATCAAGGTTTGGTTCATTCTATTTTCTACCATATTTTTTTGAAGTGTGTATGGTGTAGTCTTTTGCTGAATAAAACCTGCATGCTTACAAAACTCATCAAATTCCCTAGAACAATATTCACCCCCATTGTCAAATGTCAACACTCTTATCTTATAATTCGTTTGCTTCTCAAATAAGGCTTTAAATTCCTTAAACTTAGTGAAAACCTTAGATTTCGTATGCATAAAATAAATTCAAGTGTATCTTGAGACATCATAAATGAAAATAGCATACTAACAAGATTTTCCAAAAGATTTAACATCCATTGGTCCTAACACATCTGAATGAATGATCTCTAATAATCTCTTATCTTTATTAGTTCTATTAGGAAATGATGATCTATTCTATTTACCAAACACACAATGCTCACAAAAATCATTTTTGCTAATAGAATAATCAGAAATACCATCAACCAACTTTTTATTCAAAATGGTCTTAAGACTCTTTTACTTATGTGACCCAATCTATGGTACCACAACATACATGCATTTTCAGTACCAGTTATATTGGAAAAATTACAAAAAGTGGAGGCATTAAGCCTAAAGAAAGTCCCTATCCGAGATTCTTGAGCAACCATCAAACTCCCTCTTAGCAACCTACAACAAAACTTGTTAAATGTCACATGTGTTTCAAAATCATTCAAATTGGATACAAAAAGTAAATTTATTGCAAGTCCTAGAATATGTAAAACATCATTATGGGTTTTAACCCTTCTATCACTAAAACACAACTTTACCTTTCCCTTACCAACAATCTTCTTTGTGCTAGTATCACAAAGGAAAACTTCTCCCCCATCATAAGATGAATATGAAGTAAACCACTCCTTGTGAGGAGCCATATAGTAGGAGAAACCCGAATCAATA
Source organism: Sequoia sempervirens (assembly GCA_007258455.2). Taxonomy (NCBI): domain Eukaryota; kingdom Viridiplantae; phylum Streptophyta; class Pinopsida; order Cupressales; family Cupressaceae; genus Sequoia; species Sequoia sempervirens. Next base: position 45,700,243 of record VDFB02000008.1, read on the forward strand.
AGCCAAGCATCATCACTAATAATGTTAGCATAAATAAAAAATTCATTAGAATCACCATCTTCTAAGGAATTTTCCATGGAAGTAAATGAACTCTTTTTCTTGTTTATGCACTCCTTCTTCACATGTCCTCTCTTACCACAATTCCAACACTTTACTCTTCTTGGGGATTTTAGAACATTCTTTAGACTTGTCTCTCTTTTTGTCCCCTTTAGGCCCTCCTTTTTCTTTGGACCTTCCTCGTACATGCAAGGCATCTTGGGAGCCCACATTCATGGAATTTTTTCTCATATATTTTGAAAGAAGTATAGCAATGAGACTATCCATCTTCATTTTTGTACCACCACCACTTATAGCAACAATTAGATTTCCCAAGATTCGGGTAAAGAACAAAGCAATAAAATACATTTACCTTTTTCTTCTATCTTAACATGATCTATAGATGCAAGATGAATTATAATCATATTAAAAGCATTTAAATGTTCTGCAATATAATCACAATCCTTCATTTTTAAAGAATACAAATGTCTTTTGAGATACAATTTACTTGTTAGACTTTTAGTTTGGTAAATTTCACCTATCCTCCACAACTTGAATACAGTAGATTCTTCTAAACCATTCAAGAGGATGAAATCTGCAAGACACAACTGAATGGTTCCTTATGCCTTCTTCTCCATTTTCTTCCAATTTTTATCAAACATTGATTTTTGTTTCTTTTCACTTAAAAATACCAACCATTGATCTCTCTCTTCAAGGAGATCCTCCATCTTTAACTTCCACATCTTGTAACTAGTGCCATTGAATTTCTCAATATCTTGACTGGAGGTAGAAGCCATGGTTTTCAATCTTCATAAATATACAAAACCCACAATTCAAAAGCTCCCACTACAACCAAAAGACCTTCAACACTCAAAATAAAGGCACCCCTATCTTAAAAGAACCATTAGCTCTGATACCAAATGTTGAAAATTCAAGGTAAAACTTGCAACAATATGAACTTAATAAAGTGCTTCTAAATCTAAAATATGTATATTCAAGATTACCAATAATGTTTATGTGATTAGCAATTGCAACAATGAAAGAAAATCACCAATACCACAAGTTAAGAATCACAAGTGACACAAGATATACATGAAGAAACCCTTGCGGGAAAAAAATTCACACCCAAAGAGATCCAATGTTTGTATTAATCTTCAAAAGAGATGCAACAATACAACAATCCTCTATGAATTCTAGCAACACTTCGTTACTTCAACAACCTGCAAACAAACTCTACAAACCATCTCCATTGTCCAATATATAGAAGTTTGTGGGATAGAATAGCACAAATGGTATCCCAAAATAACAAGAAAAACCACCTAGAAAAAACCACACCCCGTTAGTGAACAACCCAAAAACGTGGTGAAAAAATATTAAATGATCACATGGCCTTCACATGGGCACCTAACTCATAGCCAATCAAAATTGGTCAATATTGAGTGCTCCATAATTCTCCAACGGCTTGGATGGATTCATACAAAAGAATGCACCAACATGCAAAATCGGGCACCCCACCATTTAAAACATGAAAATAGTATGCAAGGACATGCATTGCAAAGTGGTCTCCACCCAAAAGTTGGATGCCCAAAGGGAATATGCTCTCGGAATGCTCTGTAACTATCACCATAGTGGGTCCACCTCCTTGAATGCAATTACAATTTTTTATAGGAAAATAAATAATAGATATTTTATCCCTCATGTCCTCTAGAACACTTTCTAAAGAATGTGGAGACACATAATTATCAACTTAGGATAGAAAATATAATGTCACCTATCCTAACACTCCCAACTATTGTATCTACTCTTTCACTAGCTCCCTTTGGGTATGGAGTTTTTGTAGTTGAATGTGAAGATTCTCCACCTAGTCCCTTGTGGCTCTGGTTGGATCCTATAGCAGATTATAGGCCACTTGTGTGATCTGATCCTCAAATTGAATGATTTGGTTGAATAGGTTCTTGGTTGTATTTGGCCATTGTAAGCAAAATTGATATATTACCTCGACCTCTTTTATGTTGTCCTCAATTTGTTTGATCTGTTGTTTGAGCTAGGTATGTGTTGTGGCACATATCTTAGTAAACTACTCGATATTATTTTTAGTCAGATCTTCTTGGGGATTTTTAGCGATGTTAGCCTTGGAAAAGGTAAAATCTACTTATAGACTATCCACTAGTTGCTTCAGTTATTGTGATGACGGGAGTGAAGTATCTCGTGGAAGATGAGGAATTGAATTATGTAGTGTAAGAACCACATCTTCCAATCCCTCAACTTGTTGGACATGCTCATTCAATAATTCCTCTTGAGTTGTTGCATGGAAATTGTACCCTAATTGTACCTTCTATAGGGATGACATACCACATAAATTTACTTCCGACCCAGCCAAAGGAACTTGTAGTAGCTATGCAGATGGTGTTGGTTGGATTTATTGTTATTGGCATAGGAATTTTTTAATCATAGATATAGTATTGGATGGTGTAGATAATTATCCAAAGTCTTCCTTGTTCTTCTTTGCTTCTCCTTCGAATCCCTCTACTTGTTCTTCGTGTCTCTCTATATTGTCCATTGTACGGGTCCCTGTTTCTCTGGGATTGTCCTCTTTTGGAGTTGGCCATTAAACTTACTCTTGGTTCTTAGTCATTTCTTTGTACATCTTCTGAGTGATGTCCTTTGTTTCCTTTTGGATGGCCTCTATGTCCTCTACATCATTTGTCATGAGTCTGATTCATTGCTTGGTCTAGAGCTCTTATGCTTGTGCTTGTACCAAATCTTGTTTTTGCTCCTTTGTCATGTTTGAGCTTATTGACAAGATTGATTTCTCCTTTATCTCTTCATCCTGGGCCAAGGCCTTAGCCCTTTTTTCCCTTATTTCTACCCCAATTTCTTTTGGAAATTCTTTCATTGCCTCTTCAAGGCCTTTATTTGAATCATTCACATATCAGACCAAGCCTTGGATTACTCGATCTTTATTTTCTTCATTATAGTCATACATTTTGAGGATATGTGGTAGCATTCCATGGTGGATGATGAAATTATAAGTTTACAACACGTTAATTAGTTCTTAAGGTTGCTTTGGGGATTATTGTTTCAAATTTTCCTTTGGTGGTTTTGGAGTTGCATTTGATTGCTCTAGTTTGTTTGGTGGAGGGGTTGCTAGAGTACATCATCCTCTTTTCTTATTTTAATGAGGTTTCTCAACTTCTTCTTCTTCTAATATATCCTTTACCTCAGATTATTTTTCCTCCTCCTCTATCTACCTTTTGGCCCTTTGCTTAGGCCTTGCTTATCAGGTTCTTTTCGAGGATTGCAGTGGCTTCCCTGCATGAGAAATTGTTGGTGTAGATGTTGAGGGTCCTTATGATTTCCATAATGGGGTGGTTTGGGACCTTGTTATTCTTCTCCTTGAAGGTTTTGATTATAGGGAAATAGCCACAAATTATGTTAACCCTCCTTCTGGTATGCCCCATTGCTTATACAGTTTAATTTTATTCTTTTCTAAGTCCTCCTTGGATTCTTGGCCAATTTTTATGTCCATAACTTCCTTATATGTTATGAATCTCCCCATGGTGGGATCCTTTGGGTTATAGAGCAAGGCTGCCACATACACATTGAACTCTTGTGAATAGACTTCATATGGCAATGTCAGAATCTAGACAGTGCAGGGTTTGACTGCTTCCATGTATGTAAAGCCTTGTCCACCATAAATTTATTGTGTTGGTATATTGTTGGGTTGATGTGTAGTGGACCCTCTCTCTTAGTTGCATTCATTCTTGGAAGGTCTTGAAAAACCCCTAGTATTTGAATTTGTAGTATTTTTTGTCCAAGAATTGGCGCATATAATATTTGATTTGAGCAATTACAGTTTGGTTGAGTTCCCAGACCTTCTTGAAGTTGGGAAAACAAATGAGCAATGTACCATACCTAAAATGGTACTTGGAGTTCTTAATTTTATGAAGGTTGTCCAAAAGTTGTTCCCACATAACTTTGCACAAGTCAAAGTCCTTACCTTATACTATCATTTGGTAGGTGGTGTGAATGGTAGTGGCGATTGTGGAGTCTTCCCAATTGATGTAGTAGATCTATAGGTGATTCCCATTGCTACATATCAGACTCTAGGGTTTGTGATTGTCTTCAAGCTCAAACTTCAACCGTCAAATGTAGCTCTGGTTAGCCTCTCTACCTCAATATTCTTAATGGAATTTTTGGCTAGAATTATGCCTACCATCCTTAATCCTGTCATTGTGTGGATGGATTCCCTTGTAGCTTTGTAGGGTTTATATAGGTATATGAACTGATCATGCACTCGACTTAGTGTGATTCAAACCCATGCCTCTTCATCATAGAAATCTAGATAGTCCTTCCAGATGTCAAGATTTTTTAGCCTAATTTCCATATACTTTGCTTTGTAAGTTTTACCATCTTCCTCCAACACCTTGTATTGGAGGTCTTCTAGCTTGACATGATTGGTTTATGCCATTTTTTCATGGATGTATTTCCGTACATCCTCCAAGTAGATGACATTATGGGGTACTTATGAGAATGCTCCATATTTTTCAATCTATAGTACCTTGTAGGGGTATTATTTGAAGATTGGTTTGGGCTTCTCAGTGACCTTGATGACTATGGGAGCGACCATTTTAACACAGGGAAACTTGGAGAGTTTTTGCAAATGTGATGAAGTGATTAGAGGATGATTAATGCAACTTATCTTATGATCACAATCATGAGGAATGAAGTTGGAACATGGAATTATATAGAATTTTGTTAGTGGGGTATGAATTGTGAATGTTGTAAATTGAGGTAATTATGTAGCTTAATACTTTGTACAACTATGAGATTGCTGATCTAATTAAGTATTCTTTGTTACAGATTCTTTGTGGATGATTATCTGGTTAGATTCATTTTACCATTTGTAGAATGAAGACAAAATGTTGTAGAAGAATAAGAGCAAATATTAGAAGTTACACAACATATACCATGGAGAAACCCTTTCGGGAAAAAAATCCACCAAGAATCAATGTATTATTTAATCTCAGAATAAGATTACAATAATTCCAATCCTTGCTTGAGATGCTTCTTTTTCCTTCAACAAATATTCTTCACAACCTGCAATAAAATTTGATGAAACTCTCCTCAACTTGCTTGAGATAAATAAACAATAATCAACCTTGTAAACTCCAAAGAGTTACAATTACAAAGCATGAAGCTTATCTCTCAAAAACTAATGCCTGTTCTTTGCAAGTAGAGTTATACCGTGAAGAAAAATGTCAAAACAATTCCTTCATCCATTTTGGTGTCCCAAACTTCAAAGTCATAACTCAATGTTGATTCCAAAGATATCTTCAAAGCTTATCCTCAAAGTTGGTGCCCAAGAATGGGCCCACTTAACTCAGCCTTATAAAATATCTTATCATGCAAAAGTGTTAACTCCAAGATGCCAACTTGGGCGCCCAAGGTGGGTCCAAGTCAATCTTTGTTAACTGAAACATATCTCTCCATCAATTCATGCAAATATGATGCATGATTGATCATCCCCACTTAATTGAATGTATCACCTGTTATTTGTCATGCAAGTCAAGTCATTAGTCATGCATTCCAAGTCAATTGAAGTCAACTAGCATTCAACTGAAACTAACTACATGTGACTAAAGATAACTAAACCATAACTGAACTGAATTGAACTTATATTGAATTGAATTGAACTGAACTGAACTTCATGCATGTAAACATCAATCCCTAACTTCTAGGATCTTTACATGCATTACAAAAGTGTTATCTTTTCTCCAAACAATTAACTTAACTCAAGGTGGGTTCCACCTTCCATGTGGGTGCCCCATGTGTTCCTATTATTTAGGAACTCATCTTGGACAACCTCACATGTTCCTATCATTTAGAATTAATTACAAATGTCAATTAACATGATTATTTCATTCAAATTTAATCTCTTTCTAATCCTAGTGTTGGGGAACACTTTCCAAGGACTTAGGAGATACATGAAATAATGTTTAGGATTGCAATTAAATGGCATCATATTTCCAATCGTGATATGGGTGCGGTAGTAGCTATTTAATAAATAATCTTCTTGTTTCGCGAGTTTTTCAAGCCATTGAGATGATTTGATGGGTGATGTTTATTTTTTTAATTTTAATTTTCCTAATGTATGTACTATAGTACATAGTATATGGGTGATCCCACAATAGTGGTTTACACTTTTTGGCCAAATTGGACATTGAACTGATTTTTTTAACTAAATCTTCACTTTCAAGCACCTATAGCTCCTAAACCATGAGGAATTTGAAGATGATGCAAACTAGTGATTTGTGACATTTTGTCTGTAGATTTTAAATATATATATATATATATATATATATATATATATATATTTAATTTTTTGGAATCAAATTGCATTTATTTTTCCATGTCCTTTGAAAAGTAGTTTTTAATAGTAAACACCATTTTTAAAGAGTGACGTGTACTTGCTAACACATAACTTTTTGTCTATGAAGGATAAAATTCTATTTTTTTCGAATTTAGATTCATAACTACGATATCTAGTGAATCCAATTGGTTTCATAGTGTTTTATTGAATATTTTTTTCTTAATTAAGTTTTGAAGTCAAACTAGTGACAAGTTCACATAACTTTTTTTTGTATGTATCAAAATTCTTTTTTTTTGTTGAATCAAGGACATCAATATCTAGTGCATAGACATTTTTTGGATTTTTTTTTGATAATCTGCTATTTTTCCACATGTGCAGAACATAGAGCTTGATTTTTAGTGAAAAACCTATGTTTAATTAAACTAAAAAAATACATTATAAAACCAAAATATATTAAAATTATAGTTGATGGATAGCTTGTTTCAAGGACTACATCATCTAGTTGGGTTTGTGAAGTTGATTCCATTTTCATCTTCAATCCAAGCTCGGAAAGGAAAAAATTTGCAGAAAATTGCTAGAGGAGAGGGATAAGGGTAAAAAAGGGGGGTTTGAGCAAATCCCCCTTTGAGTGAACTCCCTTAGACCCCTTCAAGTGAAGGGGGTTTCACTCAAAGGGGGGTTCGCTCAAACCCCCCCCTTTTTTCAAATTTTTTTTCATTAAAAAATGTGCAAAAAGGGGATGACATCACAAAGGGGTTTGGTCGCTTTTTGGGTTCATGTGAACCCCCCTTCGAGCGAACCCCTAAAAGCCCCCTTTTTTTTTTCTTTGGAGCGTTTTTGCAATTTTTCTTCGTGAAGGCAATTGTAAACTAGTATTGTGGGATCACCCATACACTGTGTGATTGGAAATATAATATGTTCAATCTGGTGGTAAGTAATAATATTTCAATTATGCTCTATTAACATGCCCTATTACGAGCATTCCATCTAGTTTTCATAGTTTGACTTCTCCAAAGTTAATTATATCATGAATGTAGTATGGTCCTAGCCACCAGACCTTTAGTTTTCCTTGCTTCTTAAATTTGTTGTTATATAACAATACTAAACCCTCTATTTGGAATGCCTTCAACCACAAGTTTTGGTCATGCCATGCCTTTTTTCTTTGCATTTCTAGTTGGTGGTCATACATAGAAATCTATCAAAATTCATCTAGTTTTTCTAATTCTTTTATTCTTGTCACTAAGGATTGGTCCTCTTCTAATTGCAAAGTCAGTGCGGTACATATGTTGGGAATTGTGAAATTTATGGGTACTATGGCATCAAGGCCATATACCAAATAGAATGGTGTGTATTTTCTAGTTCTCTTTTAGGAAGCGTGGTATGTTGAGTATTGTAGGTATCTTAATATCCCAATCTATCTAGTTTCCATTGCACATCTTCATTAATGCTTTTCCAATTATTTTGTTTAATGCTTCACTTACTACATTGGATTATAGATGATAGGGTCAACTTTTATTGTGTTAATTACCATAAATTTATATAGTAACTTCTTTATCATATTGTTTATGAGTGTTTGCCTCGATCACTGAATATACTTAATGGACATCCATATCTAGTTATGATGTTTTCATATAAGAACTTCACGGTAGTTCTTGTGGAACAATTTCTTGTCAATCCTACTTCTACCCATTTTGTTAGATATTCCACGTCGTTTATAATGAATCTAGCTTTTGAGTGATTTTCCAGAGAGTCAATTGGCCTATGAAATATATTTCTCGCTTTTCAATAGGATTTTAGGCTAATACCGATCTCATGGGCATCTCATCATGTGCGGTAGGTTTCCCTTCTCTTTGAAAGATATTGCACTCCTATGCTTTGGAATTCTTATGTAACGTTGGCCACCATAGGCCCGTCAATTTTACCCTTCTTGTAGTGGTTTCTCTGAAATTATATCCTCCAAAAATTCCTCCATTCATCTCTTGTAAAATGGACTTCCTTTCATGTTTATGGACAACTCTCCTTAAAATATTATCTTTCCCCATGTGGTGTAGTTCTCCCTCTACTAATGTGTATGGTGTAGCTCTCCCTACTAATGATTGTTTTTCTTACAGAGATGTTATTTAGAAATTCTTCGATAGATAACAAAATGGAAATATCCTCTAACTCTTTTGATACCACAATAATGTGTAATAAATATGTACTAGGTAATTCTTCTTAGTGAGTATTCAATCATCTCTACTTTCAATTCTTGATAGGTAATCATGTCCCTAGTTGTTCTTTTTGGGTTTTACCATGATATTAAAGTCAAATTCTTGGAATAGTAACAACCATCTAGATATCTACCCATGGGTTACTATTTTGTTGAGTAGGTATTTGAGGGGTTCATGATTTGTGAAGAAGGTAAATGGTGTAGATAGTCGATAGTGTCTATAATTTTTTAATGTGTACACCATTGTTAGGGCTTCTCTCTCCATAGTAGTATAATTATTTTTTCCATAGATAATTTCCTACTAGCAAAAGCTATAAGGTGATCCTTGTTCCCCTTGAGTTGGGTGAGTACAATGCCCATTTCTATTTCAGAGGCATCGGCATGAACATGGATGGGATTGTTCCAATTTGAAATGATTAAGATTGGTGCCTCTACAATCCTTTTGTGCTTCTTCATTCCATTCTATAATTTGACCTACTTTCTTCTTTAAAAGATCCTCTAGCGGGGTAGCTATTATGGTATCCCTTTGATGAACTTTTGGTGATATCTTGTTGTAGACATTTAAAATTTATCTAACACCTATCACACACTTTAAATGAAATTTTCACATCATTGGCATCATTATCATCAAATACCATTGCATTTCACATCAATTGCATCAAAAACCCTAAATTCCTCTATTAATTGAATAATACAACATTATTTAATTAATTCACTTTTTCATCATTTTTGACTAATTAAATAAATTCCATTTATTTAATGAAGTCCTAAAACCCTCTTTCTTCTATTAATTGAATAATACAACATTATTTAATTAATTCACATTTTATCATTTCGACCAATTAAATAAATTTGATTTATTTAATAAAGTCCTAATCTAACTTTATTTCATCCTAATTAGTTAAATAACACCAATTATTTAATTATGTTACTAAATTACTTTATTCCCCTAAGTCGATTAAATTATTAAAATCATAATAATTTAATTAACTCACTTTCCCTCCAAATTTGAATAATTTGAACAAAACTATTCAAAGAATCATCAAAAATCAAATCAAACTAATGCAACTTTGTTTGCAAAAGTCAAACTTGATTTACATGTTCAACTCCAAAATGAATGAATTAATTAAATCAATCAATTAATCATTCTAAACCACTTTTCTGATTGAGCAAATTATGATTCCCTAATTTCTCTATCTATTCTTGATTGATCAATCTAAACCCTGACTGATCAATCTAATTCCTGAATGATCAATCTATTTCTCAATCCCATAGATCATTGAATCTATTTCTTCAATCACACTAATCATGCAATCAATTTTGCACAGATTATTCATGTCTAAATCCTCTCAACAACATTCAATTGTCGATCTTGATTCAAAATTGTTTAATCCTGATCATCCATTTCAAATCATAATTTCTATTTAACAAACCTATTTCCTCACACAAAATGATCGAAGAATCAACATCATTTTCACAATGAAGTACTGCTGATATTCCTAATCACCATTGACAATGCTTCAACACATTTCTTCAATCCACACACACATCGCATCAAAGCTTCTCACATGCAACAATGGAGGCTTCACAGTGATATGAACAACTTGACATCTTGTGAGAACACTCTAACATGGGATGGTAACCTTTCTTTTGCTTTGAATTCATTTTGGTAATCATAGGATTTCATTGTGTGTTTCCAGTAACTTAGAATGTCATTTCATGAGTGAAGGAATAGATCTAGATTAGTGTTTTTTATTTAGATTAGCTTCTATTTCAATCCATTTATCTTGTTTACGCTCTATGATTTACCCCCTCACACATTTTGGCATGCTTGGTGGGACCATGGTCCTCAACACTACTGATTTTGTGAGCTAATTTTGAAGTTACAGGTCTCGGAGGTGCTATGGAAAAATCTTCATGCACAGGTTCCAGGAAACTGTTGCACTTGATTTCATAGAACTAGCTCACTTGACCTTGTTTCCAACATACTTGACCCTGATTTTTGTGCTTTTGACTTTTTCCAATGCCTTTGTCTTCTAACAGAGGGCACTCTTAAATTTTTCTAGTGCTTTTTCTCTCTGACTGAGGGTTCTTTTGCTGGTTTTTCTACGCTTTTGCCTTGTTAAACCTGTGTCTGAGATGTGCAAGTTGAATTTTGAATTTTTAATGCTAAAAAGTGCTTGGTTTGAATGTGTGACAGGTACTAATGTGTGTTTATGTAGGGTTGGTAGAGTTATGAGAAACAATTAACAAATTTGTTACAAGGAAGACGAACAGTCGAAGGAATTACATTTTTCATGATTTTCTTAAGTTAGAAACTTTCAATTTGGTGCATAAAAAAACAAACACAAATGAAAACTTAAGTTTTTGGTGCTTTAAAAATGGACCATTTCAAAGCTTTCTAGATTAGAAATTTTCAATTTGGTGCATAAAAAGAACACAAATGAACAATTCAATTTTTGGTGCTTTTAAAAATGAACCATTTCAAAGCTTTCTAGATTATAAACTTTCAATTTGGTGCATAAAAAGAACAACACAAATGAACACTTCAGTTTTTGGTGCTCTAAAATGAACCATTTCAAAGCTTTCTTGATTAGAAAATGCTTTAAATTTGGTTCACAAAAGAATAATACAAACAAACAATTCAATTGGTGCTCTAAAAATTTCAAATTTATACTTGGAATGTCTGAATTTCTTTGTATTGACCAAACGATTTCCTTTTTCTTGATGCACGCTCACATTCATTTTTTATTGACTAAGTAAGACCAAGAAAAATTAAGAAACACTCAAGTTTTGGGCTTAAAAATGAACAAATCATTCTTTTGTCTTGCACCTTTGGTATCTTATTGATTGATATTCAAAATACTTCATGTTGGTGCAATTAAAAAAAATGGAAAATTGCTATGCTTTTCACAGATTATTTTGGGGATAACACTGCACGAGGTGCTTAAAGAGAATCAAATTGCAATGAATTGTTTTTTGTGCATTCAATTTTTGACAAGCTAGGTGTTTGTCTTCTCCCCTCGTACCTTTTGGTGATCTTGGGTGAGCGAAAACATCTTGAGCTTCACACTTTTATTTTCAAATCATACCTTTAGAGGGCCTACCTATTGAGACACATCCTGTGCTGGAGAACTCATAAGTGACCCAACTGGTACTCTCGTTTTGGACCGCTATATAAATTATTGTGGGTGTGAGGAAAGTTCTCACCTACTAGGTGATGTTGTTTTATACTGACAAATGTCTCCCCCAGTATCCGTGTGATACATTAAAACTTGAAAGGGCTGTGAGGCCTCTTAATTGAGTGAATCACCACATATATAGATATCCAAAACTAATAATCCCAAAATAGTCATTAAAACCCCTTGTTTAGTAGTGGCCATCCAAGTCCAAATACGAAGTGTATTTTAAAGTATTGCATTGGAATGGCATTGTTCCAAGAAGTTACTTACCATGTTTGGTTTTTGGTTGAGGCAATAAATCAAATAGGGAAGGGACTCTTTGCTTGGCGTTTCAAGACGATAAATTTCCTTGACATAGCCTATTTTTCCATTCCATCTCCATAGATTAATCATCTCTTAGGGGATGATTGATAGGCCTACTAGGAAGTATGTACCCACTTGAGCTAAGGTTGTAAATTCTTGTGAGTCAGTTCAAATACAATGCATGGTTCTAAAAACAACTCAAACAAACATCAACATATTGGTCAAAATCTCAAATACTTTAAGGTTAGTGTGAATAATTTGAAAAAAGCCCTATGTTTACACTCCCTAAAAGATATCCTAAAAAAATATCTTTGAAAGGTTTCCAAACATTTAGGCTTAGATTTCAAGTCACGCCAAATCTAAAGTTAACATCGGAAAAACTATAACCTTTACTGGTATCTAAATAATTTTCACCTGGTGGAAAGAAACATAACTTTAAAAGATATAGACATTTAGAGCCAAACTGAGTGTTTTTTATGAGAAGATTCATGTCAGTCCATACTTTTTCAGTGGTATCACTTGCCGTATCTCAAAACTAGAGCACTTGAAGAAAACAAAATCACCCAAAACTGTGAATTACCCAAGCTGCTACCAAAACACTGAAACTGGAAAATCAATTTACATAGAAGCCATTTCTGCTACTATTTCTAGCACACTTGATCCAAAATTGGTCACACTTGCCAAAAAAAGCCCGCTTTTGCTCTCTATCCCAAAAAATTCACTAATGCAAATCAGTTGCATTTGACAAAATCTAGGCACTTGATGAAAACCCAATGCACTTTCTCCTTTTATGCTCGTACTTGCCAAAAATATACTCGCACTTGTCAGAACAACTCACTTTTGATTGAGTAATTCTCCTCATTGGAAAAAAAATACAAAAGTTGCACTTGACATTTCAGCTCACACTTGCTTTTGAAAAACCAATGCACTTGACAAATTTCAGGCCGCAGTTGATAAATCTAGCCACTTTTGTTCACAGTCTATTGCTTTTTCTTAAAACACATTGTTTATGCTCTATCCTACTGATAATTAGAAAAATGAATCAAAATTACTTACAGGATCTTTGTTAGAACAAAACAATTGGAAACCCAAATAAGTCATATAGTCCTTCATTCACTCTCAAATTTCCATCCTACTTTTGGAAATTAGAATCAAAACAAAAAAACTTGGATTATTCCCTCACTCACACTTCTAAGATATCAATAGTTACTTGAAACTCACAGCTAGTTCAAGTGATCTTTTGCATAACATATCCTCTAGAAGAAGTGAGATATCAATCCATGCCTCCTAGCATTTTGAGTTCCAAGAATAGTGCCACATCAAAACATCACTCAAACCTTAGGGTCTTGAGCTTCATAACAAACCATATCAAAACATCCACACTTTCACCATATGATCATCTGGCATCCAACTGCTCTTGTTCAACAATCGAACCTTGAGGTACCAATCCTACAACCAAGTCTCACATGCATTGAAGGTGAAAAAATTGGTATCATTAGTAGTTTAAGGACCTTCATATTTGAGAAGAACGAAACACCTAACCAATGGAGAAACACAACAAATATCTTAGATAAAGAGGAAGAGAAAGTAGACCTAGCAGTCAGAAGACCCATGTTACCATCTCATGTGTGGCAATAGATATCCATCCTTCATGATCTTTGGCAAGAGAAAAATCCTTAGTAGAAATCCATACTATGACTTTCAAAGAACCTACTCTAAAGTTTTCCAAAAGGTACATCTTGAGAAGATATCGCACCCATCAAAATCAACTAGACCATTTCTATTTACACTTTTCGATGGGAAAACAACCCTTAGATGTTCAATAGAAAATCCCCCAAAAAAAAGCAATTTCATTTTCCTTAAAATAGAAAATCCACAAAAAACAAAAGCATTCTTTTCTATAGCTAGGATTCACAAAAATGTTCACAAAAGCTTCATAGTTGTTTATGACAACTACAAGATCACAACATAGGAAGAACATGGAAGAAAACAAGAACAACACCGACATGCCACCAAAAAACACCACGAATGACAAAGGTGGCCCATGGGGCTATAGGCCAAGAGACCTTGAAACACCCCAAAAGAGACCCATGTACAAGGACACATTCAGTGAGGAAGAGCTAAATCGCAAATGACAAGAAGTGATGGAAAAATCCTACTAGGACCCAAAAAGAGTAGTCATAGAGGAGGTAAATACCGAGGAGGAGATAAATGATGATGAACTATTTGAACATTCCAAAAACCCCAAAGTGCTTAAACTAGTGGAATTTTTTTTGAGAAAGGACCCAAATTTGTACTTCTTTAAGTTAGCACAGAGTGGTGCTAAAGTACCAATAGATTTTAACTTGGAGGCTCTCAAAGATCCCAATCTTATTCCATTAGGGGATAACTTAGTTGTGAGATAGATATCCAAACCCATGGAGATTCCAAAAATGCCACCTGTATCCTCAAAAACAATGGTCAACCCATGGAAAACCCATTGTATAGAAAACCAACTTAGATTTAACAAGCAGTATTGGCACAACAATATCTTGGAGGTCCATCCCAGTATGTATCATAAAGCAACAATCCACCCCCAAGACAATATGTACCTCAAAACACTTTGAATGTTGACCCTTCCATATCAGCCCCAACAACAAGGTGTGCCATAGGGTACCCTTCCTAGTTCATCCCATCAACAAGGTAACCCGCCAACGCACCATTAGGGAAGACTTTAGTATAGCTCACCCCAACAATAAGGTGTGCCATAGGGTACCCTTCCTAGTTCATCCCATCAACAAGGTAACCCGCCAACGCACCATTAGGGAAGACTTTAGTATAGCTCACCCCAACAACAAGGTGTGCCACATGGTACCCTTCTTCAATAGTCCCATTAGCAAGGCAACTCACCAACACACCATCAGGGAGCCTTCTGTATAGTATGTCCTAGCAACAAGGTATGCCAAAGGGAACCCTTCTTCAATCATCTCACCAACAAGGTAACCCACCAAAGCACCATTATGGAAACCTTTAGTATAGTTCATCCCAACAACAAGGTATGCCACAGGGCTCCCTTCTTTAGTGATCTCATCAAAAAGGTAACCCACCAATGCACCATCAGGGAAACCTTCAACATAGTTCATACCAACAACAAGGTGTACTACATGGTACCCTTCCCAATTCTTCCTACCAATAAGGTGACCTACCAATGCATCAATAGGGTAACCTTCAGTATAATTCGTTCCAACAACAAGTAGCTAACCCTCCTTAAAATCAACAAGGAGCTAACCTTCCTTACATTCAACACGAAGCTAACCCTCCTTACACCCAACAAGGAGCTAACCCTCCCTACATCCAACAAGGAGAAAATATTCCTTACATCCAACAAGGAGTTAACCCCCCTTCCACTCAACATGGATACCAAGGTCTCGTACCTTCACAATACCCAATCTATGACCAAAGCATGGTAGGACAACAAGGCTATTACATGCAAGACTTGCAAACAAAGGTACCGAAAATAGAGATAGAACTACAACTAGAAGTAGTGAACCAAATATGTAGACATGCAAGTAGGGAAAACAAAGAAGACCTACACCCTTAAAGAAATATGTCCGTTCACATTCAATCTCTCCATCACTACACCACCTTTTCCAAAAAAAATGAAATACCCAAGTTCGAAAAGTACAGAAGAAAAGGAGATCCTGTAGAGAACATACAAGACTTCTCAATGTCATGTATGGAGGTACAAAACAATGACACTTACCTCATGAGGCCCTTTCCATGCAGCCTTATAGGTCGTGCTATGGAGTGGTTTTCCCATCTATCACCAGGAATTAAAACCTTTGATGAACTATCTAATAAGTTTATAAGCCACTTCTCATTCAACATAGAGAAAGACGTCACCATCACAAATTTATCCACAATCAAATAGAGTCAAGGAGAGTCCTTTACCTCCTACCTACAGAGATGGAGGCACAAAGCTAGTTGATGCAAATGGCCCATTCCCAACAAGGAATTGGTAGATATCTTCATCTCAAATGTCCTACTCGAGATCAACTACCAACTCACTATGTTATGCCCTACAGACTTCAAAGAAATGATTGAAAAAGGATTACATATTGAGAGAGCCCTCATTGCAAGGGGAGTTCTTAAATTGAACAGCTCAAAAGACACTCCCTCTAGTTCAAATGATAAACCTAAGATCTAGAAAAAGAACAAGAACATTACAAATGATGGAGTAGTTGATGCTAGAGCACTATGGCATGTGCAAAATGTACCTCAAAACAAACCTCAAGTGGAAAAAATGAGCTATGTTCCAAATAATACACAAAACAACCAACTTACCTATCCCAAGAACAATCAGGTAGTCAACCAACAAACAAATCAAGGAGGTCAACAAAGGCAATATGATCAACCCAGGAGGCAGTTCACGGTACTAGGAGAATCACTTGAAACAATCATGCGTAAACTAATGTAGCAAAACCTCATCAAGGTAAATGATCGCCCAAACTATGAGGAACGTAGATTCAAGACAACATGGTATAATGAGAAAGACTTGTGTTAATTCCATAAAATAAAAGGACATACAAAAAACAATTGCATGCGACTCAAACACCCCATCCAAGATTTGATAGAAAAAGGGGAAGTAGTTGTTGAACATCATCTTGGAAACAAGGACCTTCAAATATACACAAACCCAATCCCAAACCCACTAAAAGGAATGACAAAGGAAAGGACTTGGATTATCATAATGCTAATTATACCTACAGTGACACAATTCTAGGAACCCTCTTGCAAGTTAATGAAAATAGGGAAAATGTAGTGACTATACAAGATGGAGACAACAACTACAATGTAACTACCTGTAGAGGGAGAGTTACAATTAAAGGAGTCTCACCCAAACCCATAACTAAGTCATCAAATGACTACAACATTGTGGAATAGCTGAAGAGCTATTGAAACTATCATTTGCACATAGGAAGATATTAGAAAAAGCAT
The DNA here is from genome assembly GCA_007258455.2 of Sequoia sempervirens. NCBI lineage: Eukaryota > Viridiplantae > Streptophyta > Pinopsida > Cupressales > Cupressaceae > Sequoia > Sequoia sempervirens. The sequence goes on from VDFB02000008.1 coordinate 45,717,323, forward strand.
TGGAAGCATCAGTCCCTAATGACTTCGATCCTAATAAGTTCCAAGCCATGTTCAGAAAAATCACAAACAACAATAATTTAGTCTTTTCTGAGAAAGATATTCCACAAAGGACATTCCACAACCAAGCCCTCTACATAGAGTTTGATGTCCACAAGAACATGGTCAAGTGGTTGTTGATAGATAATGGTGCGGGTCTAAATATTTGTACCTTAAAATTCATCAAACAGTTGGGGTATTTTGATGATGTGATAGAAAAAGGAAAGAGTATCACTATAAGGGCCTATGATGACATTGAAAGGAATTCAAAAGGGACAGTTAGGTTACCAATGCAAATAGGACCAGCCATCGTAGAAAATACATGTCAAGTGCTTGACCTTGAGTTATAGTATAACCTACTCTTGGGATGCCCCTGGATTCACACATTACAACCAGTCCCTCCAACCTTTCACTAATTCCTAAATTTTCCTCATGAAGGAAAAGAGGTTACCTTATATGTCGATCTTGAACCTTTCCACTTTTGTGCAAAGTTGGAAGAGAAGTATAATAAGATCTAACACATACCTACCAATGACATATCCTTCCATTCATTCTTGTATGTTGACCCTTCCATGCTACCATCAACCTCAACCAAGATCACATCAAGTGAGAAACCAAAAATGGAAACCAAGGTTCAAGTAATAGATAGAGGTAATGGAAATTACCACTTCAACTAGACATTATGCATTAGCATGCTTCCACCAACACCTAAAGTTTATGGAGGTCTAAAAGAGATCAAGCCTACTCAGACAGTGCAAATGATAGCCAAACCCACTATTTTCACCAAGTGGTGAGACATGAAAGATGAAGAGATATTCAAAGAGGACCAAAAAGAACCAAAAAAGCCACAACCCATTCTAATTGATCCTAATAGTAGAGGTTATCAATTAGCTAAACAAATGGGATATCAGGGAACAGGTGGCCTTCAACTACACAAAAAAGGCCGATGGGAGCCTATCATAGTAGAATAGAGAAAGAAAAATATGGGGCTAGGTTATAAGCAAAAATATGTGGTTACTCCAAAAACTGAATGAACCTCTTTTAAGAAACAAGAAACTTCTACTAGCATTAAGGCATTGGATATCTATCATATAATGGACAACGATTTACCTGTTGAAGACTTATTCGACAAGTTTAGCATTGATAGGTTCCCTCTCCAGTTTATCAAAACCATTCCCAATATCTATATTTTATTCCAAAATGGATCTAACGAATATGAATGGGATTCTCCTTCCTTGATCACTGGATATGGTTTCCCCACTTCTATTAATGATGACCTAGACACCCAATGGGAAAAAGAAACCAAAGCCATATTGACCATTTCAGCAACCTCCATAAGTTTTGTGGATAATGACAATAGCCTACCCCTCTGCTACCCACAATTGATAGACTAGGACCAACAACATCATACACCTATTCTAGATCAATTGCAGAATAATGAGGCAATCGCAGAGTTCATGGGACTTCTAATAGATGTATCAATAGGGGATCACAAAGCAAGGTTTGTCATGGAAGTTGAACATGATGCATACCTCGGTGGAGAGTGATGAGTTACATTCTATCATCCATTTTAGTTAGAATTCACCTAGTTTTGTGTCCATATTAAGCTTACCTTTTTTCTCTTTTTCCCTTAAGTTTCCATGATATTTGTGAAAGATTAAAGTTATTGATATGAATAGAGGGATGGAAAAAATTTGGTAATTAATCAGTCATTAGTACTAATTTTGGTGGATATTGTGAACAGGGATACTTGGAGGTTGAAGGAACGCATAATTGAACCTGCCCGAAGGATCTCGTGGTCCCTTTTTGTTATTGTCTTATAGTTTCTGATAATTAATGGTCTGGTATTTAGGTTGTTTAGGCAGTTTTGGAATGTTTGGAAAATAGCAAGCCGTAGGACACATTACTATTTTCTTAGAACCAATCAAGTATTTTTTTTTGAACACTTGTAATCGGTGAATATGTGTATTTTAGTATTATGTTCTATATTAAGACATATATATGCTCTCTTTCGAGCATGGAAACAATCTTAAGTTTTTTTATCCTGAAGTTGAAATTAATATTATGAATATTGAAGTGTTGAATCTGCATGTGATATAAACATTCTTCTCCATTCGACTAGTTGGGAGAAAGGGTCTGTTCCTTACTAGCGTTTGGATTTTCTTTTCTATTATCGTGTGTGAGGTATTACTTATATTTTCTCAGTGATTTCATATGTTTGTGATTTAATTGAGATTAGTAACTCTGTGTATATGTTATTGAATTAATTCTAATTGGTATGGATGTATTTGTTAAAGTGTGAAGTAATTTCTATTCGAGAAAGGCTGTTAATGTTTGGTGTGAGTACAAACTACAAGGACAACACATATTAGTGAACTGGTGAAGTGTATTATATTTTCAGAACATTGAACTAATTAGCCTAACTTTACTATACCCTACTGCTAGGACACACAAGTCCTATTGCCCAGATTATTTGGCTCTTGTCGCCAATTCATCTTTAGCATTATATTTTCTTTCACTATTGCTATTTTTTGTTGGTAATAAAGTATATTGAAGAGTGTGTATCCTAAGTTATTGAGTTTAAGTCATTAAATTCTAATTAAGAATTCTAAAGTATGTGTGTTGGATTGAAATAGGAAGGTAGTGATTAAGGATATGGTTTCATTCATTTGAAATTTGAGAAGTGTGCTTTGAATTCTAGATTAAAAAATGTGTGTTTTAATTCAATTCTTAGATGCATCCATCCCCCCATAGTTCATTAGTTTCAACTACTAGGTAGATTATCACAACACCATTCACAAGCTTATTCCCCCAAATTGACATTGAGGAGTAAACTGAGGAAATCCCAAATATTGATCCAAATCCAAACCAAGATAGAATTACAAGGATAGTTTTACCCATAATATCAACCACAGTTTAATCCAATCATTTTGGCGTTGTTTTCAAGGAATGGTGTTAAAGGCCTGTCAGCCTAGTGAACTAAGTTAGGAGCATTGCGCTAAGGAGAAAGTCCATGTGATAGCCGACCTCATTTGGATAACTACCCTTAGTTTTCTTTGTTGTAAGTCATTTAGGTGCATGAATCGTAGTAGGGATAGTAGAGGGATATTTTTTTAAAAGGACAAGGGGAGTAATACACAACTAGAAAAATTAGAAAACAAATCAAAGTCATTGACTAAGGGAGGCAACTCACAACAAGAAAAATTGAAAACTAAATTTCAACCATTAGAGTTACCCGAACCCGATATCAAGAAGTGTGTTATTGAGTCTACTATTTTTGATACACCTACAGGTACCCATCCAGAGTCTTCTGAAGTATTGTGGAAAAAGGTTGAAAAATTCTTTCAGGAATCTAACAGGTTTGAAGTTGGTTCATTCTCAGAAACCCAAAATCCATTTAAAACCTACTTTACCCCTTGGGCATTAGATGTCATGGATGATCCAAAAAACAACAATAATAATCATAATAGAGCATTGGCCAACAATAATCTAGTCACCTTTGAGTTTCCAATAACACATCCTGAAGAAGATACCCCTATGAAGAACATTCCTCATTTTGCTTTACCTTATTTTTGTGGTCTTTCTATTGAGGATCCTGACATGTTCTTATTTGAGTTTGATGTGTTGTGCCACAACTATGATTATCAAAGTGATGCGCAAAAGCTCAAATTGTTCCCAACCACATTAAAGGATGCAGCCCTGCGTTGGTTCATGAACCTCAAGAATATTAGAACATGGGAAGTCATGAAGGAATTATTTTTGACCAAGTATTAGGATTATTATAAAATAAAAGAATTTTGGGATGAAATCTTCCATATGACATAGAAAGAAGATGAGTCCATGGAAGATTACCTCGAATACTTCATGTTCAATTTTTAATGATCATGACAATAAGGGATGACTCCTAATGTTGTTAAAATGTTGTTTTTTAGAGGAATAAGAGATGATATTGTGGAAGTATTAAATTTAATAGGTAAAGGGAACATCTCTAAAATTGGATTTGACAATATTTGTGAGATTTTCAGGAATTATTCAAGGTATCAACAATTAGGAAGGAACTATCCAAGTAAGTTGTATCCTACGGGAGCCACAACAGGTATCACAAAGTGTGAGATAGGTAATCTACTTGAAGAACTTAAGACCGATTTGTTAAGTCATATGGGTAAATAGATAGACACTTTATATACATGAAGGAAATAGGAGGAGGTTGAAAAGGCATTAGCTATCTGTTGTCTTGTTTTTCAAAAGAGGCAAGTGGTGAAGAGTGTCCATATAATAGAACAAAGATATATTGTTTAGAGGAAGCAAGTAGGAAAACTACTTTAAAACCTCTTCCTGTAGGGATGAACAAGGTAGAATATACAGATGAACCCATTTATTTCATGGCCCAAAGAAGACCTTGGCAACCAAGAGCAATGCCCCCAACTGATTACCAAGCCGCACCCCAAAATCCTTTTGAACATAATTCCTTCCCAAACCAACCTAGATGGTATGGAGGTTGGAAAAAACCTCCATACTACCCCCAGTGGTCACCACAATATATTCCTACTCCACAATCATGGAGAACATGGTGAGCACCACCACCACCTTACCCACAATATTAGTCATTCCCTCTGTATCCATCATCTCCAACAATAAACCCATATCAACAATCCTAAAAACTCTTTCCACATGTCCCATCATTTAATCAACCCAACCACAAAAATCAACACCCATTCCCACACAACCAACACCCAATCCAAACAATAAGGTGGCTCAACTAGTCTATAATAAGGAAGTGATAGGGTTCCCGACTTATCTTGTCAATGCAATGGAGATTGACGATGTACACCTAAGGTCAGGGAAGAACCTTCAAGGGCCAACCATCACAGAAGTTGAGGACCATCTAGTTGAGCCAAAAGAGGAGCAACCAAAGCCTCCATTTCCAAATAGGTTGCAAGAGCAACCAAAACAACAAGAAACATCTCAACCTGATTTTGATTTTATGAATGAATTATGAAATGTTAACATTAAAATTCCTTTATTAAAGGCATATTCGAGATATTCCAGTGTACACTAAAGTAGTTAAGGAACTCTATGGGAGGAAGTGATAGAAGAAGCGGGACCCCAAGACAATCCAAGTCATTGAACAACTCACAAACTTGATGTTGGGGAGAATCTCTATCCCTAAGTATGCAGATCTAGGAAGTCCAATGATTAAGGTATGTATTGGTGATGTAATCATTCCAAATACACTTGTGGATCTAGGAGCATCTATAAATGTAATGACTAACAAGACTAAGGAGAGGTTGGCCCTTCAAGGAATTAGACCTACTCCAACGGTCTTGCAAATGGTTGATCACACCCTTGTAAAGCAAAAAGGTATGCTAGAAGATATCATCATTTCTATTGAATCTTGGGAGTACCCAATTGATTTCATAATTTTGCAGCCAAAGATTGAACTGGGGGGATACCCCTTAATTTTAGGAAAACCTTGGTTAGCTGCTGCCAATGCTTTCATTAATTGTAGGTTTGGAAACATGGTGATTTTGAATGGGGAGAAAACAAAGCAATTAATGTTGTACCCTCCAATGCAACCATTGTTAGAAATGGAGGATCCTTTATGGATTGATAGTGACTTAGAAGAGTCTTTACCTATTTTGACAATAGATCAAAGGAGGGAATTTGAAGATATTTTAGAAGACACTATTATTAATCATTTATTGCAAAATTATTATTTGGTTGATAATTTTCTTGAGACAATTATTTTTCCTACAGGCATAAGTGATAATTGTTCGTTTGTAAGTTTTTCGTTAGTTAGTAGCTCACAGCCTATTCAACATTTTATTACTTTGCATCAATTATTGCCACATACTTGTATATACAACCCATTTTTTATATCTGGAAATTTTGGCCCATCTTCATCTAATTCACAACTACTTGCTATAGATACCCCTGTATAGTCCCAAGTTACTAAAATCTTACATGGTAAAACACTTATCATTAGTACCGGTTTGAATGTCTCCCAATTAAAAGAACTGATTGAGATGTTGTGTGCACACAAAGAAGCTTTTGCTTGGGATTATCAATACATGAGAGATATTCATCTGGCTACCTATACACACCATATATATATAGAAGAAGGGAGTAGACCTATGTGACAACCCCAGAGAAGGTTAAACCCAACCTTACGGGGAATAGTTAAAGAAGAACTTCAGAAGTTGCTTAATGTAGGATTTATCTACCCTATATCAGATAGCCAATGGGTGTCTCCACTTGTGGTAGTACCTAAAAATAATGGAAAATGGTGAATATGTATCGATTATAGGGCCCTTAACAAGGCCACTAAGAAAGACCATTTCCCACTTCCTTTCATTGACCAAGTTTTAGACACCCTAGCTTGGAAGAAGTTCTTTTCCTTTCTCGATGGATTTAGTGGGTATAACCAAATCCGTATTGCCCCAAAAGACCAAGAAAAAACTACTTTTACCTGCCCATGGGGAACATTTTCCTATAATGTCTTACCTTTCAAATTTTGTAATGCACCCACTACTTTCCAACAAGCTATTCTAAGTATTTTTGCTGATTTAATTCATGATTGTGTAGAAGTGTATATGGATGACTTTATTGTTTATGGTGATACATATGATGAAGCTAAAGAAAATTTTGAAAATTTTCTTAAACGATGTATTGATACTAATCTTTCTATATTTCATGAAAAATTTCATATCTTAATGACTGAAGGAATTGTTTTGGGTCACTATATTTGTCAAAAAGGAATTGAGGTGGATCCAAAAATGATACGAATCATTCAAGACTTATCTATACCTACTTTCCCAAAGGATGTGTGTAGTTTCCTAGGACATGCTTGTTATTACAGGAGGTTTATTCAAAATTTTAGCAAGATTTCCTCACCCCTCTTTGTGTTACTAGGGAAAGATTCATATTTCTCATGGACACCCGAGTGCTAGCAAGCCTTCAAGGAAATCAAAGGTAAGATGATAACTATACCTTTGTTGCAAGGACCCAATTGAGAACTTCCATTCCATATACATACTGATGCATCAGATAATTCTATGGGAGTCATCCTCAGAAAAAAGGAAGACACTATTTTTAACTCCATCTACTATATCAGTAAGAATTTTACTAGTGCCGAGGTAAACTATACTGTCATTGAAAAGGAATTCTTGGCTATAGTTTATGTAATAAATAAATTTTTCCACTAAGTTACTAGATACAAAAAATTTATGCATAGGGATCACTCTACTATTAGATTTTTTATGAAAAAACCAGGTGTTATAGGAAATGTGATTTGATGGTTGCTTATCTTGTAGGAATTTGACATTACCATTCTTGATAAACCAAAGTAAGAGAATGTAGTGGCTGATTTTCTCTCTAGACTACAACATGATGATGAACCAGTTCCTATGGATGATACTTTTCCAGATGAACACCTTTTTGCTATTTCTGTAAAGAGTCCTTGGTTTGCTAACATGGAAAATTATTTGGTTACTTGCAGATTCCCACCTCATTTATCTCCAAAGGAATGTTGAAAGTTGGTTAGAATCAGTGGTGATTATACATGGATCAATGGATTTCTCTTCCGACATGGCCTTAACAACATCATGTGTTGGTGTGTGCCTGAAGAAGATGTCTTTGAAAAACTTTGTGCATGCCACACAAAACCCTGTAGAGGGAATTTTACTGCTTAGAGGACTACCCAAAAGAATTTAACTATTGACTACTATTAGCCCACACTCCATAAGGACTGCAAGCATTATGTTCAACATTGTGATAAATTTCAATGTATGGGTCAACCTACCCACTCTAACAAAATGCCTTTACACCCTCAATTATCCATAGAACCATTTGAAAAGTGGGGGTTAAATTTCATAGGGCCCATTCTCCCTCTTAGAATAAAGAATATATCTTGGTTTGTAAATATTATGTTACTAAATGGGTAGAGGTAGTAGCCTTAAAGAATTATAGGGATACTAAGGTTTCTAACTTCTTTTATTCATAATTTTTTACTAGGTATGGTGTGCCTCGATAAATTTTCACCAACTAGGGAGCACAATTCACCTCTGACTTGATCATTGCATTGGTACAAGAATATGAAATAAAGCATCGTAAGTCTTCTCCATATCACCCCTAGTCCAATGGGAAAGTGGAAGTAACCAATCGATAATTGGAGAATATTCTCATGAAGATAGTAGCATTGCACAAGAAATATTGGGCAGAAAGACTTCTTGAAGCAGTTTGGGCCTATTGCACAACTTGGAAGACAAGTACATGACTGACACCATATGATCTTGTCTATGGCAAGAAGGTTGTCTTGCCAATTGAAATCAAAGTGAAGACTCTCTGCACCACTCTTCAACTTGGGATGAGTCTCAATGAATAACAAAAAGAGATACTTGATCCAACTCCATTCTTTAGATGAAATGCATTAGGAGACCCTTTTTCATGTAGAAGTGGTATAGAAGCAAAGAGCACAGTGGCATGATCAATTCATTCGGTCATGGAAATTCCAACTTGGGGATTGGGCATTACATTATGACTCCCGGTTCTAGGACTTCAAAGGGAAGTTCCATACTTTCTGGCTTGGTCCCTATAAAATTCAAACTGTGTATGATAATGGTGTTGTTCAACTGTGTACTGTGGATTTTGAATGCATGACTCTTCTTGTTAGTGGGAATTGATTGAAGCTTTACAAATGACCCCTTTCAAAGGAGACATTTGCTTGTACTATGATGGAGGAACTGACTCTTGTTCCTCTCACATCTTCCAAATAATGATGTATGTATGTTGAAAAAAAGAGAAGAAAAAAAAGGAAAAAATAGAAAAGATTGCAATAAATCTAGAGGTGAAAACCAGTTCTTTGGCACCTCTAGGCACTGATCGACTGAAAATCAAGATCCCGATAGTCTCTCATCATGTAAAAATAAAAATAGAACATGTCTTGTTGGACCTCAACAAGCAATAGTATTCTCTAGTTGACATCCTATCACATGAAAAGATGTTTCTTTGGCCTCCTGTCATCGCCACTTGTCCTCCTCTACACACTTATTCTCCTTCTGCCACCTTTTTCACCCATCCCCTCCACTCCTTTTATGTTCTTCATCTCCATTCCACTTTTCCCATTTTCTTGTGTCCTTTTCTACCACGTGGACATTAGTTCTTTCATTTCCCCTATCTCTTTGTTTGGTGGTTTTTGTCTCGCAATACGATTGACACCTTGCCATTTCCTTTGCTTTTCTCATGGGTCCCACTTCCACCGTTTCCCTTTACTCACCTTTCTCTCCATTTCACCTATCATGTTAGCTTCATATTTTCCTTTTTGCGGGTGCCCCTTCCTTTTCTACCTGGTATTTTTCCACCGTGGCCTCACATGTGGGGCCCATTTATGAACATCACTTCGGCCACCTTGGCCGCTGCTCCATCTTTGATGCACCTATCTTATCACCCTTATCCTTTGCTTTTCCCATACCACCATTTCTTCTTTATTCTGTCATTTCATTTCACATCTGACTTGATTTCTTCCCATTGGCTTTTGCACACATGTGCTATACTGATTTCACATCTTCTCCACTAGTATCGCCAACTCGACATATCTCCATGGATTTTCTCCAGTTGTTGCTCATTGATTTAGCTTCCTCGTACTTTTGATTCTCTATGTCATGTGTTGCCGATTTTTTATGTTGTCGACGTCCTCTTGATGATAACATTTTTGGAGGTTTGTATGCCTTTCTTTTCGTATTAATTTTCTTTTATCTTTTGCATTTATTATGGAAACCCCGGGGATGGTGTCGTATGCTAAGCTAGGGGGTGTGGGTGTGCCAAGTCATAATTACCCTCTTGTCATAAACAACTTACCCTATTATGATAACTTCTTTATTTTTTCTGCTGAGTCCATATTATGTGAAGTACAATCTTGATCTTTCACTGAACACACTACATTTCACTGTTGCTAATATTTTTATTTCAACTCCTACTAACTTTCATTGCCATGGGATGTGGTATCCATAAAATCCAGGAGCCAACAGATATGTAGCATGTGAAAGCCAACCCAACAATGTATCAAGTTTTTGAAAACGTGGGTTGGCATGTTTTTTTTCAATGACTGTGTGGGTAGAATGATGCAGTCACATTTGAATTTTCCATGGCCTTTAGTAGTGCTAGCAACTCCACAGAAGTAAGGGGGATTTCCTTTCCAGTTACCCCACAAGTTATAGCTGAGGTAACATGGTTACCTAATATGGGAGAAGATTATTTTCCATCAATAGTAAATAGGGCCACCAAGCTTCAAGTGCAATCCCAATGGTTCTTGAGGAAAGGAAAAAAGTTATAGTCAACTCCTAAATAGGGCACTTTGTGAACTTCACTTCATAGGTATTGGAATTCTATAGCTAAAATTTTAACTTAGTATGTCACGAGAGAAGGAAGGTATGTTTACATATTTTCCCACCATTTCATATTGTTATCTCATTTATGCCATAATGATCAAGTTAACCTTCAACATTATCTTTTCAAATCTATCAAGAGAATGAGTCTGGATGTACATAAAATCCACCATAATTCTATAGCACACCATGGTCTGAAAAAATTGCTTGTCATGCAGGGTTTAGCTCAAATATTGCCTTTAGTTAGTTGGGCCATGTTCTCAAAAGAAGACAATCCCTTTAAGTCTTCAGCCCCAACAAATAAACATGTGACCCATGAAACTTAGGGTAGTAGTGAAACCTCTAAAGACTAGGATGATGGATTTGATGAAAACCTAGGGCAGTCAGATCAAGATACCAAAACTTGTGGAAGTGAAAACCCTAGTGAGGAATTTGAGGGTTCACAGCCAAAAAATTAAATACAGGGTAGATGATACAAAGGTTAAATTGGGGGTTCATACTAGGAAGGTCAAATACATTGTTGGTTTTAGCACTCCACCTGTGGTAACCCCTTATAACACCAAATTCAAGAGGAATTATGAAGAAGCCTCTAGTTTTTAGCAATTGGCTTCAATTACCTGTATGTTAAATCAGAGCCCTAATGTGGAAATTGTGGCTAGTGGTCTTGTAAAAGGAGAAGATAGGAAAATTCGTGAACAAAGAAGGAAAAATAGAAATAAAATGAAACAAAGCATAACTAAGCCTAAACCCTCTAAAGAACAAGAAGAGACAGATAACCAAGACGAAGAGGTATATGTTGGTCCTCACAACCAACAAGAAGAAGGCAACATGAGTAAACAGGAAAACATTTTCACTAAAACACCTCTGCAAGAATTGGGAAATAATTCTCCACAGGTGAAACAAAATATGATGGCTCAAGATACTAGTGTTTCTCCCCATGATTATGGATATGATGAGCTAGATCTAAATCCAGAAATTGCAATCAACACTTCTCTTGGTAGTGACATACCTAAGGGAGATACAAAGGATAAGTCCAATGAAATATCCTAGATAGAGAAAGTCTCTGTAGAAGAAACTAGGGCCTTACAAGAAAAAGTCAGTTGGTTGGAAGCCCAAATGAAACTCCTTCAACCATAGTTGCAACAAGTCTATGAAAAAAACTAGTAACAAGCTCAAGAGATAAAAAAAATTAAGGTATCAGTTGGAGCAATTGATTCGGGGACATAACCCAACCATGGACGGGTATATAACTTTGAAGAACACTGAGAGGTGATTGATAATCTAAAAGCCTCATGGGAAGTAAATATTTCAGAGGAATGCATGACTATAGAGTATCACCAGGGTCAAATTGATGAGCTAAGGGCTGCAATGGAACAACGGATTTCAATTGATTATATTTCTAAGGTTGAGCGTCAACACGTGATCCAATAGTTGAAGGAGTAGTGGGGCAGGAGATAATGGAAATAGTGCAAAGATTGATAAATAATTCAACTTGATTTGTAAGTTTTTGCATAAGGACATGCAAAGTCTTCAACTGGGGAGAATGATGAGTTACATTCTATCATCCATTTTAGTTAGAATTCACCTAGTTTTGTGTCCATATTAAGCTTACATTTTTTCCCTTTTTCCCTTAAGTTTCTAGGATATTTGTGAAAGATTAAAGTTAATTGATATGAATAGAGGGATGCAAAACATTTGGTAATTAACTGCTCATGAGTACTAATTTTGGTGGATATTGTGAACAAGGATTTTTGGAGGTTGAAGGAATGCATAATGAAACTTGCTTGGAGGATCTCATGGTCCCTTTTTGTTATTGTCTTCTATTTTTTTGATAATTAATGGTCTAGTATTTAGGTTGTTTAGGCAGTTTTGAAATGTTTGGAAAATAGTACGCCATAGGCCGCATTACTATTTTCTTAGAACAGATTGAGTATTTTTTGTTGAACACTTGTAATCGATGAATTTGTCTAATTTAGTGTTTTGTTTTGTATTAAGACTTATATATATGTTCTCTTTCGAGCGTGGAAACAATCTTAATTTTTTTATCCGAAAGTTGAAATTAATATAAAGACTATTGAAGTTTTGAATCTGCGTGTGATATAAATGTTCTTCTCCATTCGACGGATTGGGAGAAAGGGTCCGCTCCTTACCAACATTTGGATTTTCTTTTCTGTTATTGTGTGTGAGGTATTACTTATATTAGCTTAGTGATTTCATATGTTTATCATTTAATTGAGATTAGTAACTTTGCGTATATGTTATTGAATTAATTTTGATTGGTATGGTTGTATTTGTTAAAGTGTGAAGTAATTTCTATTTGAGAAAGAATGTTAATTCTTGGTGTGAGTGTAGATTGTAGGGACGACATGTATCAGTGAACTGGTGAAGTACATTCTATTTCCAAAATATTGAATTAATCGGCCTAACTTTACTATACCTATCGCCAGGATACACAAGTCTTGTCACTCGGGATATTCGGCTCCTGTCGCTTGCATTATTCTAATTCATCTTTAGCATTATATTATTTCTTTCACTATTGCTAATGTTTGTTGGTAATAAATTATATTGAAGAGTGTGTATCCTAAGGTATTGAGTTTAAGTCTTTAAATTATAATTAATAATTATAAAGTATATGTGTTGGAATGAAATAGGAAGGTAGTGATTAAGGATAGGGTTTCATTCACTTACAATTTGAGAAGTGTGCTTTGAATTCTAGATTAAAAAAGGTTTGTTTTAATTTAATTCTTAGATGCATCCATCCCCCCTTAGTTCATTAGTTTTAGCCCTCAGGTAGATTGTCACAACACCATTCACAAGCTTATGCCCTCAGATTGACATTAAGTAAACTGAGGAAATCCCAAAGATTGATCCAAATCCAAACCAAGATAGAATTACAAGGATAGTTTTACCCATAATATCAACCATATTTTAATCCAATCAAAGAGATTGAATCTTCTAGTCACAAAAATGAAAGAGAAAACATAAAAATAAAAATGTGATCCCCTAGAGAAGACCACAATGTGGCTCTATCGGTCCAAAAAAGAAGAAAATAAAGGATGAATTTGAAGGTGAAAACCTCCCTAAGGCACCAATGGGTGGAGGGTTCAATCTATCCATATCAAAATATCAAGAAAAATCAATGCTCCTAGTAGAAGAAGCAGAGTCCATTAATGTTGGCATAGAAGAGGACCCTAAAATAACATACCATGTGGCATTGCTTGATCCTAAAGAGAAAGCAAACTTCACAACATTCATCAATGACAAGAAGGTAAAATTTTCATGGACCTATGCAGATATGCCTAGATCGGATCTAGCACTAGTGGTACATTATTTGATCGTCTCCCCTGGAGCAAAGCCTATCAAGCAAAAACTCAGAAAAATGCATCCTTAGATAGAATTATTGGTAAAAGTAGAACTAAAGAAGTTACTAGATGTGGGTTTTGTTAGACCCATTGACTATCCAGAATGGATATCAAATCTAGTACCAGTGTCAAAACCTATTGGGGGCATAAGGATCTACATAGATTTTAGAGACCTAAACAAAGCCTTTCCAAAGGATGACTTCCCCCTCCTAGGTATTGACATGATCATGGATCTCACAGTAGGGCATGAGATGTTATCCTTAATGGATGGTTTCTCTAGATATAACCAGATAAAAATCCCTCCAAATGATCAACACAAAACAAAATTTACTTGTGCTTGGGGGACCTTTTCTGGAATGCAATGCCATTTGGTCTAAAGAATGCAAGAGCAACATATCAAAGAGCAATGATGACCATCTTCCAGGATATGCTACATACAATCATGGAAGACTATGTGGACAAAATTATAGAAAATTCTATCAAAATGGAAGATCACTTGACTAATCTTGCAAAGGTGTTTGATCGGCTTGAACAATATAATATTAGACTCAACCCTAAGAAGTGTGTGTTCAGAGTAACATTCATAAATATGTTAGGGTACATAGTGTAAATAAGGAGGATTGAAGTGGATCTTGTAAAATTAAAAGCTATACTAGAGATGCCTCCACCAAATACATTAAAACAACTAAGGAGTTTACAAGGAAAGTTGCAATCCATCAAGTGATTTATTGTACAACTAGCAGACAAATTTCACCCTTTCACTCATCTCCTACACAAGGGAATCACCTTCAAGTCGGATGGGAGATGCGATCAAGTGTTCTAGCAAGTCAAGGAGTACCTTCTTACTACTCCTATACTCATGCTTCCTATCTTAGATAAGGAAATGGTACTCTACGTGTCTACCACACAAGCAACATTGGGAGATCTCCTAGACTAGCTAGATGATGATAACAAAGAAAGAGCGGTCTACTACATCAACCGAACACTTGTGCGCTACGAGTTGAACTACTCACCCATCGAAATAGTGTGTCTCTCAGTCATATTTTCCACACAAAAGTTGAGACACTACATCTAAAATAGAAAGGTAAAGTTGATTTCAAAAGTAGACCCACTAAAGTACCTACTAGCAAAAGCAACCTTAACAAGACAAATTGCCAAATGGGTGAGATTCTGAGAAAATTTGATATAGAGTATGTGGATAGAAGAGCCATCAAGGGACAAATCATTGTAGACTAGCTGGTCGGAGCACCCATAGATGATCACTAGCCTCTTATAGTGGACTTTCTAGATGAAAGTATCTTGATGATAGAATAGACATGCCATTGGATTCTATGATTTAACAGGTCCCACACTCAACATGGCTCTAGTAGAGGTGTTATATTTCTCACACCATAAGGAGATAGTATACCCAAGGCATACAAGATCACTTTCCCATGCACAAACAATACCTCAAAGTATGAAGCTTTACTCACAGGGCTTAAAATGGCTATTGAGTGGAGAATAAAAGAGCTACAGGTTTTTGGAGATTATCAGCTAGTGATCAGACAGGTGAATGATGAGTACCAAACAAAAGATGACAAGTTGATACCATATAAAAGGATGGTGGATAGCTTCAAGGAATATTTTTTCACAATAACTTTTGAAAAAATTCCTCAGATCAACAATAGATTTTCCAATGCAATGGAAACAATAGGCTCATTGCTTGATATTCCACTGAATGTTCCTAAGTATGAGTTCCTCGTCAAACAACTACTCATACCTGCATTCAATATCCTAGAATCAGAACTGTTATGTGTTGTTGTTGGTCCTAACTCCCCATGGTACCAAGACACATTTGACTACATCCAACATGGTATCATACCACTTGACCTATCAACCACTCAAAAGAAAACCTTCACCCGTAGGACTTCCCGATTTACAATCCTAAGAGATACCCTATACCGTCGTAGTCTAGATGGTATGTTACTCTGGTGTATTAATGTAGAAGAAGCACAAATGGCCTTACAAGAGGTACATAAAGGTGTTTATGGGTCCCACCCTAGCAGACCTAACCTATTCCAAAAACTACTTAGATCGGGGTACTATTGGCCCTCCATGGAACAAGAATGTATTCAGTATTCTAGAAACTATCATCAATGTTAAAAGCATAATGACCTTGTTCATGCACTAGCATAGGAGTTGAGACCCATCACAACACCATGGCCTTTCTCACAATGGGGATTAGACCTGGTAGGTGATATTATGCCTACTTCATCTAATAGGCACAAGTTTATTATCACAACAATAGAGTATCTCACTAAATGGATAGAAGCAACTCCATTGATCTACATCACTGGAAAACAAATATAAAAATTCATTCTAAATTATCTGATTTGTAGGTATGGAATTACCCAAATGATAATAATAGACAATGAAACCCCATTCAAGAATCAATGCATTCAAGAACTCTGTTCCAAATTCTCTATCCAGCATAGATTCTCCATGCCCTACTATCCTCAAGGAAATAGTCAAGTTGAAGCATATAACAAAACCATCTTGAAAATGCTAAAAAATACTATTAATGAAGTCGATCGTGATTGGAATTTGTAGCTAAACCCAGACCTATGGGCTTATCAAACAAGCATCCAAACACCTATAGGTGCCACACCATTTTCCTTGGTCTATGAATCAAAGGTTGTCTTACCTATTAAAGTAGAAATCCCCTCATTGTGAATCTCATTAAAAGGAGTGGTCAGCAATGAAAAATATCAGGTATCTGTGTTAAATAAATTGGAGCTCCTAGATGAAAGGCATTTTAGCACATTAAACCATCTTCAGGTTTATCAGAATCAACTCAAACTAAGCTATGATAAGAAAATTGAAGACAAAAAATTTCAGGTTGGTGACTTGGTCCTCAAGGAGAATCATAAGGTACAAGTGAATCAAGATGGCAAAGGAAAATTTGAACCCAATTGGTTAGGCCCATTTATCATCGCAACAAGCTATGGTTTAGGAGCATATCAGTTGGCTACCTGTGAAGGAGAAACCTTAGCTAAACCACTAAATAGAAGTCACCTCAAGAAGTTCTACACATGAAGCACGTCAGAATACCCTAGGAAAAAGGGTAAAAAAAGAAAGATAAAAAGATAAAAAATTTAAAAAATTACAAAAGAAAAAAGAAAAACAAGAAAAATCGTAAAGAGAAATAAAACATTCCTTGAGTGAAAACCACTTTGTGGTGCTCATAGAATAGGTACCGTAGTGAAAACCTAGCAAATAGGTGTTATATTTGAATAAGACTCGCATCATTGTCTATCGGTACTATCCACAACATTCACCCATCCATTCCACAATAAAGCATGTATCCAACCATAGCTTGTTACTAATTGAGGAAAGTAGTCTTGTCTCAAACTGGGGGAAACTTTCCAAAGCTATTCATGGATTAGATCTTTGAGCATCCTATCATGGTCAAAACAATAAAATCAAAAACATCCAAAAATAACAAAAATAAAAAACATTAAAAAAAAACATTGTTGGATTATTCCTTTACTCAATCAGTCTAAGATATCAACATTTGCTTGAACCTCATAGCTTGTTCAAGTAGATTTCCTATAATATATCCTCTAGAAATGAAAGTGGAATATCAATCCAAGTTATCAATGTTGCTTAAAACCCAAAAACAAGTTTATTCTTTGAGTCAAATGGTTGAACTACTTGGTCTCTGCATGTACAATGTAGGAAAGGATTAACAACCCCCAAGGCCTTAGGTTATTCCCCTTAGTTTTCTATCATTTTTTATTTCAACTTAGTCAAAAAAATACAAAATCCAAAAACATTCACAAAATAGAAAATATCAAAAACATTCAAACCAAGCGAACTATGAGCCTTTGTGTGTACAACATAGGCAAGGCTTATCTTTGATGAACCCCCAAGGCCCTAGGTTAGTCCCTTGAAAACAACAAAAAATAGCATCATAAAACTTCAAAAATAAAAAAGTACTAACTTCATCATCATAATTCGTAATAAAATTTTCACCCGTAAAAAACAAATCGTCACACTCACCCTTTGATAAAAACAAACAAACAAACAAACAAAGAAAACTTCAACAGTTAGAACTTTCAAGAAAAACAATCAAAAAAATTTGATCGCAAAAATAGATAGAAACAATGCCAAAGCATTAACTACCTATATTTTTGATAATTCACCAACATCCTGAGATATTCCTTACCAGATCTGATCCTACGATAAACATGATCAACAATGGATAATAGCCCTGAAACCTCAAATAGATATGGCAAGTGATACTGCAACTTTGTTTTTATCTTTTTTATAGTCCTATCTTTCTGATTTATTTTATTGACTCATTCCCAGGATCTCTCAAGGATGTCCATAAGGATTTATAGAATAAGGAATGGGGGAAATTGAGCATCATTTCAATTTTCTATTTGTAAGATATTCTTGTAACACTACCATGGAAAATACTTTCTTTATTGAGTGTTGAAACAATTCGTGAAGCAATTGCATGTTAAGTATTCTATACCTCTCTATGTGACTGGCCCAAATTTTTTTAACACAACCCAACTATATACATTAAAAAAAGTTTCTATATGTCTAGTATGAACAAGAATATTCTTTGTATGTTGAGTCAAAGTCCACACAATGGATACAAATTCACCTTGGTCATTAATACCTTGGTGAATCATATCTATTTGCTACATCTAACATGATTGTTCAAACTACAAAGCCTCCAAGCAAAGTGAAAGCAACACATCAACAACTAACAACATAAAATTTCTATCCATCATCAAATATTTCTTCTAACTAACATCCATCCCACATCACAATATCATTAGTACCATATCCATCCTACATCCACAATGTAATCAATACATATCATGGTGATAATAAAACAATGAAAACATCATGTATAATGTATAAGGCATGCATCCATCATATATCATCATATAAACATCATATATCAAAATGATATATTGATCATCCATAATAAAACATCATATGATATAAAATATGTTCCATTCTTCCACATCATATGCATACATCAGAAAAAGTACAAAAACATATATAAACATACATCATCATACATAATCATCCATGATCATTATATGAACATATAAATGAGCCAAATCCAAGAAGGTATATCGCATATATATCATCATAAAAAAAAAGAATGTCATAGTACACCATCATCATAGAAACAAGTGTGATAGGATAATACAAAATAATACATATATACGAGGCCTCGACCAGGCCAATGAATGTAGATACAAAATCATGTCTAAAATATGAATTCTCTTAGCAATAAACATCATAAAGATCAAGTATAGATATAACACTACCCAACGGAAAAGGGAGGACTCTATAGACTAGGATATGGATCACCATCTAGATCCAGTTATCTGACAGAATGACCACCTGACTCAACACCACCACCCACAACACTAGGCTCTCTGAATCTCAGTCATCACTGTGCATGAGGAATAAAAGCATCATACAAATTCTGGTAGTATGTAGCCCTCTGTAATAATTGATCTCGCTCAGCACAAATACTATCTTGCTCTATCCTTTGACTATCCCTCTCTATGGTGATAGCCTGCAACTGTGTCTTGGAAATGAGATGGCATCCAATCTATGTATCTCACTTGGTTCTGAAACCATCTCGCTCTGTTGTCACAGTGGAAAGTTGTGCCTCTATGACCTATCACTGCCTTATCTTTGCAGCTTACTGAGCACCTCCATCCCTAGGTGGTGGAGGGGGACTTGAAACCTATCCCTAACCCTACACTTGATCACCTTGTGCCCCATCTTTTCAGGCCTAACCAAGCTGCTTGGATAGAATCTCAAGATTTTTTCTCTCTCTGCACTATTTGATAATGATTTCCCTACCAATTGTAGGATCATTGCCAATATCTATGAATCTCAATGGCACATATCATACCCACCACTGATCAAAATTGAGAGTGGTACCTAGATCCGCTAAACCCGCTAGCCAACCCCATCCAACAGGGGAAAGCACTTTGAACACAATAATAGCACCATCCCTATTAGCTTAATGACCCCATACCTAGACCTCTTTGGTGTTCCAACCAAATCAAGTCTCATATGCATCAGGAAACCAACCCTGTCTCTCTCCAAATTTCCTTCATACTCTGTTGAGTAAATATCGCTCTAGAAGAGAGTGAGAGTGACCAATCAACCATCTAGTCTATTGATAGTATACTAATTGTTCTTGATCCTCCTGCTAGGCATCATAATCCATATATGGTCTCCATACAAAACCTAGCATTTTTTCAAATACACGACGCCAATATGAAAGCTCCCCAGGAAAGGTATAATGTAGAAAATATCCATAACAATAGGAGTATGGATCACCATCAGTTCAATCTTGTATACCATCATGCCACGTCACTTCAATGTGCTCCCAGGCCCATACATATAAAAGAGAGACACCTACATAAATGGATTCCCACCCCAATATGCAACCTCATGCATATCTCTATATAGGTGGACAAGGACACATGGACCCCATGCATATATAATCCCATGCTCAAACATCTCCTCGATACATATACCCCATCCAACAGGAAATTGGAAACCTCTCCTATCAAGAACAATCAACCTCAAAACCAAACTGCAAAGAACAAGGGAAACAGGGTTTGCATTGCCAAAAAACTCTGATAAATCTATCCCAGACTATCGAACCTCCAAGTGTTTGAAACCAAGTACATGCCACATAGCACAGGTACCCTATCAAATGGAGTATGTAACAAGTTGACCATGGATAGGTATGCGGAGAATCCTCCACACATCCTCAAGGGTAATGATGGCCTCCCCTATAAGTAAATGGAATGAAGAAGTCTCTAAATACCATTGCTCCACGAGAAAGGTCATCATCACAGTGTGACATCGAATGGGAGGCATGTAAAAAATATGATGTAGCTTGGCTACATCTAGAAAATCTCACTCCAAAACATCAAAGTCGACGATCAAATCAAATAGATCTCAGGGTTGTCACTCCCTCGACTACAGTAGTTTAAGGATCACCTGCAATCATTCAGCCCATGATGTCAGGGATTCGCTCTAAACACGCAAAATGAAACAAAAATGATGAAGAAACTAACTTGGGATTCTAAAAAGTCAAAAGAGAAAAAATTTGTAGCAAAAGCGATGAGGTTTTTGGAAAAAGCGAATATAAAAGAAAGTGAGGAACTTTTTGCAAAAGGGAGGAGAAATAGCAAGATTGCAAAGATCAAAAGTGATTTTTTTTTTCAAAAGCGGTAAACTAAAATAAAAGAACATAAAACAAGGAAAATCATTCAAAAGTGAATTACAAATGAGAAAAATTAAGTCAAAGGCTTGCGCTAAAGTAAGTCAAGTGCGCAAAGCTATCCCAAAAGTGCCAATTTAAAAATGGAAAATGTGAGAAAACCAAATCAATAGTGCTAAAATTCTAAAACCTATGCTTTTGACTTGTAGGAAATTAAGCATTAATTACAAGAACACTGAAAAATGAAAAACAAGAATCGAGAGAGTACATACCGAGGCATCGACACCTGCAGTCCGTCCATACTCTTGAACCATGTCTGCATGATGTGGGGCTCCCCAAATCAATACCATAGCTCCTCAACAACTGACAAAATGAGAAATCCAAAGACAAGAATTCTCTATAGGCTCAAAGTGCAAATGAGGTAATTAGAACCCTAATTACCTATTTTAACCCTAGGAAACCCTAATTTTCACCTAGGAAACACTAATTTTTACTTAGGGAACCTTCCTACATTCAAATTAGGACTTCTTGAAAACATTGGAATGAGCAACGAGAGACCTATAAACTTGATTTTTCACTCTCAATGCATCAAAACTGAAATTGAACAATGTTGTGAGCCTAACCTCCAAATTGACTTTTTCGGCGAACCTCTCGAGGGGACAACACAAATTCCTACCATCATTTTGCTGACTGTCAGGGAATAGTGGGGCATAATTTTTTTTCAAAATCTTGATCTTAACATCAAATCTTTGAAACAAAGCAACTCATACTTTATATAAAAGAGGGGGAAAATGTAGACATGTAAAATTGACCTAACACCTATCACACTTTAAATGAAATTTTCACATCATCGACATCATTATCATGAAATATCACTGCATTTCACAATAATTGCATCAAAAACCCTAAATTCCTCTATTAATTGAATAATATGATATTATTTAATTAATTAACTTTTTCATATTTTTGACTAATTAAATAAATTCCATTTATTTAATGAAGTCCTAAAACTATTTCTGCTATTAATTTTTTTATATATATATAATATTTCTGCTATTAATTGAATAATACCACATTATTTAATTAATTCACGTTTTATCATTTCGACCAATTAAATAAATTTCATTTATTTAATAAAAGTCCTAATCTAACTTTATTTCATCTTGATTAGTTAAATAACACCAATTATTTAATTATGCCATTAAATCACTTTATTCCCCTAACTTGATTAAATTATTAAAATCATAATAATTTAATTCACTTTCCCTCCAAATTTGAATAAAACTATTCAAAACATCATTAAAAATCAAATCAAACTAATTCAACTTTGTTTACAAAAGTCAAACTTGATTTGCACGTTCAACTCCAAAATGAATGAATTAATTAAATCAATTAATTAATCATTCTCAACCACTTTTCTGATTGAGAAAATTATGATCTCCTAATTTCTTAATCTATTCCTGACTGATCAATAGACTAATCCCTGACTGATCAATCTAATTCCTAACTAATCAATCTATTTCTCAATCCCACAGATCATTCAATCTATTTCTTCAATCAAACTAATAATGCAATCAATTTTGCACAGATTATTCATGTCTAAATCCTCTCAACAACCTTCAACTATAGATCTTGATTCAACATTGTTTAATCTTGATCATCCATTTCAAATCATAATTTCTATTTAATTGGTGCAACCACAGTAGGAGGGTCCTCAAAGAGAACAGTTTGGACTGTGCAACAAGAGTTACACAATGGAAGCAACACAAAATATGGAGGCAAATGTAGATTCAAACATTCTTATTATCAAAAATTTCAATTACAATCGACCAACAACAACTAGGCTATAGATTCAGCTAACGGGCCTGATACAACATGCTCAAAATACAATATTCCTATATGCTCATTAACATGAGCGAAAAATATTACACATCGAATCTATTATTCATTCTCGACTTATCACTTACTAACCTGATGATTGTTACAATGCTTTATATCATATCTGCAGATCTAGAATCTTCCACGTTGGCCAAAGATCATTACAATCCCCGATGAAGGAAATGTAACATGTGCATGAAATAGGTTGGCCTCAAATTTGAATTTTTCCTCGGCAGGTGCATAGAATGAAGTGTGGACCAATAATTAAGGTTGAGGACACTCTACGAAACAATTCAAAACACATCGTGAGGATCCACAAGTTACGAGAAAGATCCACAAGAGATCAAACTAGCCGTTAGGTTTGAAACTATTCTAGTGCCAGTTCAAGAAATTGCCACTTAATTTGGAAATAATAACTTGTTGGAAAAAGATCCAATCATTATGAAATCTTGGAATAAGGAAAATGAACATTTCCATGATGAAAACATAGATCCGCAGGGTCTGGTGATCAAATATGATGAATCTGCCAACTTGAACTGAACAAAAAAAATTGAAATGAAAATATTTTTGGTTGATGCAAGATTTCAAAGAACCAAGGATGCTCCTGCATCAGACATCCAAGGTTATTTGAAAAGTGAGTCGCTCACTTTGTTGGGGCTAAAGGAAAACCAATATGGTCTACCTCAGCTTCAAAAATCCAAGAAGAATCTTCCACTGGTCTGCCTTTCCACTTCACAAGATATTCTTTGTATTGTCTTCCACTCATTTTTTCTCCCACCTCTGGTATCCAAAATCTCTTTTATACACTAACTCATTTGACTGCAAAATCTGACAAAAATTTCTGATGAAAGATGTATAATTTGATGTATTGTCAGGATTTGATGTGTAATTTTTGATTTTTTAAATTTTATCCTCGATGTTAGTCAAAATTTTGACAAACCTGGGTTTCGTCAAAAGTTCGACGAACATGTTTGTTGAAATTTTGTTGAACATTCAAAATCAGAAAAAAATGAATTTGCGGTCGACATAAATAAAAGTGAGTTCACCTATTTATTGTGGTAGTGTTTTTCTATACTTTTGAATTTTCTCTAGTTGTGACAGTTTATGCAGAACTAAGGACGATTTTCTTGGGAAAAATAAAAAAATCAAGAAGATATTGCCAGGTTGAGGGTGGTCATTATCTTTTTCTAGAATTCATTTGTGAAGTCAAATTTGTACTTCCAGGTTTGAAAATCATATTTTAAAGCAACATCTCATTAGATTTCATTTTTAGACTTGTGCATTTTAAGAATTTCATTTCCAAATTTTTTTGTGCAAGTTATGGAATGGTGTCACTATCGATGAGTTACTAAAGTTATGGAATGGTGTCACTATGTATGACGTCTCTCGACCAATAGGACAAAGACAATTTCAATTCCATGCAATGCTTGTATGGACAATTCATGATGCCCCAGGGCTAACACATTTTTGTGGTATGTTATAACGTTTGACTGCACTTTAATGATAATTAATTTTATGAAGTAGATATCATGCATGTTTTTTAAATAATCAATTCATTATATATAATTATAAAAATTGACATATTTAATCCAATTATATATGATCTTGTAGGTCTTCAAACAAAGGGAAAATCTGCATGTCCAATTTGTGGTCCAAAGATGAAATCTCGTCATTCAATAAGTTTAGGAAAGCAGGTGTTTGATGAGTATAGGCACTTCCTCCACAAAAATCATAAGTATCGAACTACTGAAAAACATCTTTTCAATGGGAAAGAAGAGACTACATCAAAACTGTGAAGGATGACACCTCGTCTATGGAAGTTGGAAAGTAATAGAATTAATCGTCAAGGTTATACATCAGATCAATTTTTTTATCTATCATATATGATATGTTTGGAATTTATATTTTTATATTGTGTTGTGTTTACTCATGCTGTAATTGACAATGATTGTCATTGTTAATTTGTTTAACTTATATGTTTCATGAAGGTCGTCAAGGCATTAATGGTCGGCTTCCACAAGGACTGACAAGTTATCCCAAACAATTTAGTAGGTTTCCCTACTATGAGAAGCTACAAATTGTGCATTTGTTTGATACAATGCATATCAGAAAGAATATAACATAAATGTTATGAAAAATATTTGATGGAAGGCATGACAAAGAAAAAATTGTCAAAATTTGTAGTGACATTTAGGAAGCTAATCATGCAATGAAAAATGTCATTCAATTGAATAGTGATGGAGACCAAATTAATATAAGTGCCCTTCCTTGGTTATTAATGGAGCAACAAAGCAATGCTATAAAAGAAGACATATGAAAAATTTGATTTCCCATAGGATTTTCTGCAAACATAAACAATATCATAACAAAGAAAGGTGAATTTGGGCTAGGGATGAAAACACATGATTGGCATACCTTCATTAAGGTAATTATTCTGGTATATTATATACACTTGTATACTGCATGTACTTTTCAGTATATTATGTTTACTATTGGAAAAATAATGAAAAGATCATTTTATAATTGTTGCAGTACGTTCTACCTCTATCTCTCCCAGACAACTTCGACAACAATGTCAAGAAAGTTATATATGATCTTGGAAAATACATGAGGTAAGTAGCAATATTTGTTCAATTTGTTGTATAGATCTTATAATTTCCCTTTTTTTGACTTGTTATGTAATATATTGTATATTTTTGTTAAATCTCATTAATATATTTGCGCCTTTAATCACTTGTAGATGGTTGTCATCTAAATAAATCCATAAAGAAGATATAAATTATTGGAAGAGAAAAATTCCTCGTCTAATGTGTGAAATGCAAAAGTCTCTACCTTTGACATTTTTCAATGTACAAGAACACTACCTCATACACCAAGTTGTGGAGATTGAATTGTGTGGACTTGTACACACAAGGTCAATGTGGATGGTTGAGAGGCACTTGAAATTTTTGAAGGATTTGGTTAGACAAAGAGCACATCCTGAGGATTCTATGGTGGAGGGATAAATGGTATACTAGACCATGGTGTACATTAGTGAATATCTTCCTAAGTTTGCAGCAAATATTCATGTAGATTGCATTTGGGATCCCAACTCCATTAACAAATTGAAGGGGAGTACCTAATGGGGAAATGTAGATTGAGGAAAGTGAGAGGTAATAATAAGATGGTCATGGAGATTAATTAGAATGCATTTTACATATGGTTTTTATGTATATTGTACTTATTTAATTATTAATCTTCAATATACATCAATTATAAATTAAGGTTGTATACCGTGGTAATTAACTAATTATACGTCATTTGTGAATTTCAAAAAAATTTGATATAGTTGGTCGAGAGTGGGATGCACTACATTTGTATGTCACAAACAATCTTGATTGGATGATGGTATGGATTTAACGATGTCAACAATCTGGTCACGCATTAACATGGGAAAGTGTGGCTTCATTGGTTAAAGAAGCTCGTCATATGGAGATTCCAATGTTACACAAAGGGAAATTGATTTAGCATATGGTTTAAGAGATAAAAAAGTATGTATAATATATTAATCACCCATGTTATTTAATTAATTTCAATTATATTGATGTATATACGATGCAGAGGATCCAACAACAACACCAACAACATCATTTCATGAGGGTAAATTAAACCCAATCAGAATCAGACGAAGATCAAATTCTTAATTCACTTTCTTTTTCCTCAAAACTCATACAACTTCTTTTGATTCTTCAATTCTACAAGACTTCAAGGAAACAAGTTAGCACTCCAATTTCAACAAACCATATGCCATTATCAGTATTCCAATTGACTCATTCAAAGCAAAAACCATATTAGAAAAATTTGACTCAATCAATCAGATTCACATCATTCTCAACCACCATATCAACATCTATGCATTCTCTCAACCTTTCATAAGGCAACACATTATGCTCACTTGCTACACAACCAATTACCAATCCTTCAAATTCCTGTATACATCATATCCTTAAGGAAACAAAACACTTATTATAAATTAGATTCCAAAATGTCAATAACCAAACTTCAATCATTGAAAACAATCTAAACTTCTCAAATAGCACCAATTCATTTTCCTTACAAGGAAAACTAACAAAAACCAATTCTTCTTGATATAAACTAGTTAATCAATCCTTCAAGACACAAGATTCATCATTTTTTGAGAGAAATCAATTCAATACATCAGTGTATAAATATCAGATCTTCCTAGTTTGTAAAGATACCAAGACACACAATAGAATCATCATTCTCAAAATAATATGTGCTGCATTTAAAACCTTATTCAAGCATAAATTATACTATAACTCCATCCAAATGACAAGGTTCAAGTATTTAAGGTCACTCACTTCCCTATACACACTGATTTCCATTGTCCATGAAATCTAAACAATAATTAGCAATAGACCTCCATACCCTAGATCGGGTGAACCACTCACACTAGGTTCAAAACCAAGATCCAAAGGAACATTTAGAGACTTCTTAATTCCCATATCATCATATCAAAAAATCAGAATGATTTATACTGGAGAAACTAGCAAATTTCATATTGTATGCCCAAGCAAGGCTACTATAATAGGGCTATTTTACAAAGCATCCACCTTTTTTTCCAACTCCAAATTGTTAGAAAATCTCAAAAATTCAAAGTAAAGGTCACAAAACATCAGATTTATCCATTTTCAAAGATTGAAAGACCCATTTAGAAAGTGTATTAACAAACCCTTAATTTTAGGCTGGAAACACCCAAAACAGTGAGGGTTTTGTGATTATCACCCTTACAAGCCTCCAATACTCCATCCAACCATTGAAACATGCTCCATTATGTATGAAAATTACTTTAGAAACATATCCTTGGACTTGCATACGTTATTTCTCCAATACCCTACTAGAAACCTTCATTTTCAAGAAGAAAACTCATAAAATTAACTTTAAATCAGCAACACAACACCATATTCTTGATACCCTACACTCACAAAAAACAAAATCACATAAAGGACACCCTACTTATCCCATCCCACCATTTATACTAGGCTTACATCAGTGGGATGGGCCTTAAACTTCTCTAGGGACTCTCAAAATCACAGTGAAACTAACTCTGCCCAAGACATAGGATTGTCTTTGATTCTTTTGCTACTTAAAACTAACTTTCAGACACTTTGAAAATGAAAAGTACTCTTATCAAATGAGATTACACAAGAACTAACTCTTGTATGTTACCAAATTATCAATACAAGTTAGGAGAAATAGAAAGAATGCTTGATAACTCAAAAAAATAGGGCTTTTATTCATGATTTTGTTACAAGAATTTCAAGATTTTGCTCTTCCACGCCTTGCCATGCTTTTTATAAATTTTTCCCTCTTAATAACTGCCTTTTATAACTTCTCATCGGTTCAAACTACCTCTTATCTCCTAATATTCTTGATTTATTCCTTTTTGTTTACATAATATTGCATTTTTTGCATTTTTTTGCATTTTCACCTCCTAGTGACTTCTTTTATGATTTAATTACATTAAAATTAGCCTTTTCATGGCCTTGACACACAAATTTAGACTTAAACATGTAAATTTAACATATTAGCCTTTTGAAGGCATTTACAAGATCTAGGTGCTCTCGCACCAATATATATGTTGAGATTTTCTTATTTGCATACATTCGGCCAAGAATAAATATGTTTATCAACTGGCGATATTGCAATAATTTTTACATGTTTGACGTATTGCAAGTGAAACACCACAAGGCTATGTGGTGCAATGGTCATAAATTTTGAATCAAATAGTTGGATGACATGAAGAAAACTTGTGATTTTGGTATAACTGTAGTCTTTCAGGTGATTAATGTTTCATCTAGAAGCGACATACATCCAAAAGTCTCAGAAAATTGATACTATGGGATTTTGGATGATATACTTGAGTGTGACTTTAAGTTATTCAAATTAGTTATGTTTTTCATCCTATGGTACAGGCTACGATTGAATGAAAATGATCTTGAGAGAACTATTATTGAACATGATAATGGATTTACCATGGTTAATACAAGGTTGATCGAGCAAGCTGGAAATGAGCCCTATGTTCTTCCAAGCCAATGTGAGCAGGTATTTTACTTAGAGGTTTCAGGTAAACCGGGTTGGTCATTTGTTGTTAGACATGATCCAAGAGGAAGGCCAGTAAAGTATAATGTGGTGGAAGAAGAAGATACCAAGGAACTAGAAGATGATGTAGTTGATGATGTGCCTGATGAAGATGTTGAAGAGGAGGAACTAGATCATGATGATGTAGGAGTTAATGTTCATGAAGATGATATCCGTGTGGATGATGACATTATCGAAATTGGTATCAATGATGATGATGATGATATGACCAATCCTTACAATGTTGAATTTGGATTGGATGATACAGACAAAGAGTTGGATGAAGAAGAAGATCAATGACATTGAAATATATGAGTTATGCGATTATATTATCTATTTAATATTAATTTCTTGATAGATTTATATTTGACTTATGTGGTTACATAATTAATTCATGATGTTTACATTGACATATATATGAGTTATGTGATTATATTATCTATTTGATATTAATTTCTTGATAGAATCATATTTGACTTATGGGAGATCTGATTTTATGAATTTTTATCCATGTGTAGACCTAATGGGTTGTGTTTGAACATTGAATATAAATGATACACACACACACATATATATGTATATATGTATGTATGCATGCATGCATGTTTGTATGTATATGTATTTGAAAATGTAAATGTAAATGCAATTACTAGATGCTCTCCTAGAACAATAAATGCAACATATCATTAAAGAAATCTATATCTATGTATATAAATGTGTATTTCTAAATGCAAGTGTAAATGCAAAGAGCATATGGTTTTGTAGTGTAATAGATACAACATATCCATAAATTAATGTAATTGAAATTCTAAAGTATTCAACATATAATTCAAACTGTCAGGCACAAAAATTGTTTACAACTTGTGTAAACATGCAAGTGAGTAATTGACAAACTCTTCTTGAGATAGAATGGAAATTCTAGTTATGTGATTCTTCTAATTAATCCAACTAACACTTACCAATTGTTGTGATTGATTAAAATATTTTAATCCCTACTTGAGAGAACCAAATAACCAAATCACACATATATAGAAAATGTACAATGATAAACAGAGTATAAACTTGTTATATCAATTTAAACAATAAAGAAGCATCAGAATGGAGACAATCAAATAACTGCATAACTTTAAAAAATAGTTGATACCAAAATCTTAATCTGCGACTTAGATACCTTCATTTACTCCATCAAAATACATGCATCCGAGTCTTTGTATATGAAATAATTTTTCTAGAAAGCTATCTACTAAATATCTCCTAATGTCTATATCTGTTACATTACTATGGAAGAGATATAAATACATCAAAACTTGGAAGGGACATGTCCCTTCACAAATTTTTTATTTTACTTAACTAATTAAAACAAGAGATTAGGCTCTATTTAGCCATAGATGAACATTTGATAAATGATGTAGATAATCCTATTTTTCACGAGTATCGGCATCTCCTATTGCATTCTTGGCCGATATTTCCACCTTTTATCATCCTTTTATCCTACTCACAACTCTCGTCCAATTTTGAATCCTTCCCTATAGCATTTTCCAAAATTCTCTACAACATCAATTCATATTCTTTGGTCCACTTGGATTTCTCTTTCAACTTTTCTCCATCTTCAAATAGTGTAGGCAGTCCCATATTCATAACATCAACCAACCCGTTTGCATCTTCTCGCAGTTCCCCATAAAGGTCCCTATGTTTCTTTATAATATGGTCACCCATACCAATGCCCACACTTTCAGGAACATCTCTTTCATTTAATTCTTAGAGCTTTTCTTGAATCCTTCCATCAATTCTCTTGTGTTCCTGCCTTGCAACATGGTTCTTTGAATATGCTCCCCATAGCTTATTCAACCAAATCATTAAGTTGGCCTGCCTTTTTCTGATTATTGCAGCGAGAGTATCATATTTACCTTGTGAATATGCAGTTGACTCATCCCAATGATCTTTTACCAGTGATATTTCACCATGTGTTATTAATTTAGGAGGTCCCATTGTGACTCCGAGCATGTCCTTCAAACGATCATTTTCTCTCATGATCCTTTCATTACTCATTTTGTACATTTCCTTTTCTTTGATCAACATTTGTATTTGGGATTTATTTAGTTTTGCCACATTAATCCTAATGTCTGCAGTCTCCATAGGATCTACCTCTCCAACCTTCAAAGTCATGACATGTCCAAATGCTTTCTCAGTATCAATCACCACTGACTTTCTATGAGGTGGATACAAGGCCCATATCATGAGTGTTCCTTCATATGGGTTATATTTGGATCCAACATATATTTTTGTCACCCCCCCTGGACTAAGCTTGTGTGTGGCACTATTATCCTTTAAGAATCTATCAAAGACCAATGCAGAATTCAAATCCATCCCTAGAAAGATCATAACTCCAGCATCCTCTAACATTTTATTTCCTTTATCGGGGGTCACATTAGCCATTTCTCTATCCACAATTAATTTCAAATTATTTAGTAGCTACTCCTCATTGATTGGTGTTATATTATCAACTATCTCCCTTATCTCCTTGCCCTTTTGTTTATACAAGAAAGATCTGAATTTTGAAGAATTCACAAATTCATTGTCTGCTACAAATTACCTATATGCCATCTATCTGGTGTTTGTATCTTGGCTCTCTTCAACACTTGATTCTCTAGGAGGGTAGTTGTAATCTTGATTTTTTAATTTGGAAATCCTACTGGGTAGGTCTCGTGGCATATCTTCTCCAAATTTGTCATCTCCAAAAAAAGGAAACCCTGTATCTAGCAACCCTTGGTTGTATTCCTCCACCACTCTCTCTACTTCCTCTGCCTCCAAATTTCTAATCATGTCATCAAATTGATAAGGCACATGATCATATCCTCCAAATTTTATCCATTGTCTGGCAGAATTGAAATATCCCTCTCGATCAAAAAATTTTCTTGGTGGACCCTTATTCATATTATACTGCATTAATTTGGAAAAGATCAAATCATATCCTTCCTTTGCAAGCACAGTAAAATCACCAAAGCATAGAGTACTAGGCATAAATGCCTATTTCTCGAATGAACCAAAATTCATGAAACTAGAAAAATTGATTTGTCTTACAATTTCCAAATATGCAATCCTATCCGAGACTGTTTTAGGAAAAATGAATGGAGAATCCTCAAAACCAAACACCCTTACAATAGTAGCATCTTCCAAGTAGTACCAGTCTCCCCAATTGTGATCAATTGGTCCATTAAAGTCCTTAGGTCTAAGGAAGCGTTTTATTTCATCAGACAATGAGTGCGTACAAGGATGACTGTAGAATTCATATACTGGCTTTACAAAATATTCTTCAAAATACAGGTAACTGGAATTAGCAAACCTATTGTCCCAAATGGCAATCCACAATTGAATGGGTAACAATTTTCCCTCTTTATCAAACTGTGAAACCTTCAACTTTTCTAGCCAAATCCATAACTCTTTTCTAAAGTACAATACTAGATGCATTAAAAGAGAATAATGCCTAAGGTGCAGAACAGGGGATTTATTCTTGATTACCATCAATGCTAAGTCGAGTTCCTTGGAGACAAATGAAGCATAGTAAAAAAACCTAGAATTATGGCATTGAATGTCAGCTGCAATTACCATGGGAACAATGGACATATACTCAGGAACTTCCATACCCAACACTTGTCCTACCGAGAAATAGGTATATCTCATATAGGGCTTGAATAAGTCCACATGGAATGGAGGCCCATCGCCATCATCAAGTGGGACAGTTTTACCATCTTGTTTAATTCTATGTAAGGGAAACCTCCAACCCTTGTAAGTGGTTTCCATTCTCCAAAACTCCTTTCCAACTATTCATTCACAATTTTCTCATTACTCCACCCTTCCAACTTAAAAACCTCACTTATTGAAGCCTCTGATATGTATATGAAGGGTTTCCTAGATGGTCCACATATGGCCTTAAGTTTTGAGTCATAGTGGGTGGCCAACAATTTTACCAGATTTGTATTGAAAAACACATTAGGGAAAACCATCTTTCCCAAATTTAGACGCCATGGATTACAAACTGGCTCAAAACGATCTCTTCGGTGAAAGTGGAATATAAACAATTCATAGCCTCTTATTGGGGTCCAAATGTCTCCTATGTGCTTGCATTTGTCATCCAATTTTTCCACTTCCACCCTTAGTTGCACGGAGCACCTACCTCTGGGCCAAGAGCTAGGCAATTAGTCAATTAAATCCTGATTCAACTTTCGTTCAACACCCTCGGGCTCAATTCTAGACTCAACTTTCTGCTTCTTACTCTTAGGGTGACTGCTCTCACTTTTTTTTCTACCTTTCAACTTCCCCAAGTTGGTGGCTTCCATATTACTCACTTAAAATTACAGAAATAAAAAAGTTAAAATGTAGAGGACTTACTGGTTTTGATTGAGGTCTTTCAACTAAAACAATTCTCTGGCCCTTTGTTTGTCTCCTCGTTTCCTTTGCTACCAATTTGCAACAATGTTCATTTTGCAATGATTTCCTTTCAATTTATTAAATTACCTATACTTTTTGGCACCATTAATGTTTTAACTCCACACACAAATGTAACAGATTTTTGAATTCCTTACTATCACATCAAATGAATTGGTTGGAAAGACACTTTCAAACTTTGGGAAATCTATACATTAGGCCCCAACCAACATTCACTGAATACTCTACTGATCGGGGTAACACTCTACACATCTGATTGATGTTAACATTTTTCTGGTATACATCGCCAAGAGTCACCCCGACAATCATTTTGGTTCATTTGTTTCTTCATCGGTCTGAATTTTAGTATCGCTAACACATCCAGTGGTTCCTTCGATGTTATAAGTCTCACCGTTAACACATCAAATGAACTAGTTGGCAAGACACCTTCAAAATTTGGGCGATCTATACATTAGGCCCCAACCAACGTTCACTGAATACTCTGTTGATCAGGGTAACACTCTACACATCTGACCAATGTTAACATTTGTCTTGTATACATCACCAAGAGTCACCCCAACAATCATTTTAGTTCATTTTTTTCTTCATTGGCTTGACTTTTAGTATTGCTACAACATTCAGTAGTTCCTCCAATGTTATAAGTCTCACTAATAACACATCAAATGAATTGGTTGGAAAGACACCTTCAAACTTTGGGCGATCTATACATTAAGCCCCAACCAACGTTCACTGAATACTCTGTCGATTGGGGTAACACTCTACACATCTGACTGATGTTAACATTTTTCCCATATACATCACCAAGAGTCACCCTGACAATCATTTTGGTTCATTTGTTTCTTCATCGGCCTGACTTTTAGTACCGCTAACACATTCAACAATTCCTCCGATGTTATAAGTCTTGCCAATAACACATCAAATGAACTGGTCAGCAAGACACCTTCAAACTTTGGGCGATCTATACATTAGGACCCAACCAACATTCATTGAATACTCTGTACATCTGACCGATGTTAACATTTGTTCCATATGCATCACCAAGAGTCACCCTGACAATCATTTTGGTTCATTTGTTTCTTCATCGGCCTAAATTTTAGTATCTCTAACACATTCAGTGGTTCCTCCAATGTTATAAGTCTCGCCAATAACACATCAAATGAACTGGTTGGCAAGACACCTTCAAACTTTGGATGATCTATACATTAGGTCCCAACCAACATTCACTGAATACTCTACTGATTGGGGTAACACTCTATACATCTAACTGATGTTAACATTGTCCCGTATACATTGCCAAGAGTCACCTCGACAATCATTTTGGTTCATTTGTTTCTTCATCGGCCTGAATTTTAGTATCGCTAACATATTCAGTGGTTCCTCTGATGTTATAAGTCTCACCTATAACACATCAAATGAATTGGTCGGCAAGACACCTTCAAACTTTGGGTGATCTATACATTAGGCCCCAACCAACGATCACTGAATACTTTTTTGATCAGGGTAACACTCTACACATCTGATCTATGTTAACATTTGTCCCATATACATCACTAAGAGTCACCCTGACAATCATTTTGGTTCATTTGTTTCTTCATCGGCCTGACTTTTAGTATCGCTAACACATTCAGTGGTTCCTCCGATGTTATAAGTCTTGTTGATATCTTTTCTTTTGGTCTTGAATATGTCACCATAACTCTTGTTGATAACCTCTTGTCGGTGTAACTTAGTGGGTTGTGTGAACATTCAGGATTTACACCGATTGCACGTCTCGCCGATATATTCCCAGTGCTCCTGTTGGTGAAAGAAATGGCGATCTCACTGATGAAACTTCATCAGTGAGACTTAAACATTCGGGCTAGCATATATTTTTCATGTCGAGATGACTTGTCTTGCTGTAGATTATCTTCGTCAATGAGACCATAAGCCAATCTCCCCGATATGTCTTCTTTAGTAATCATGATCGCTACAACAATTTTGATGTCTCATCAATGTGCTAAAAAGTTCTTGTAACCCATAATAGGTCGGGAAGACCCATACCAGCTCATGCCAATGTGATTTTTTTGCCACAATATCTTTGATCAGAAGGATTTTTAGGAGTAGAACAAGGTTACCATGGGTAATTATATTCTGTAGGGCCAATTACATCCTTTTCTGCCTCAAAATGTAGTTAATTATTATTGAGAAATTTACATGAGTAAATCATTATAAAATTTTAAAAAATTTATAGTTCCAACAGACCCTTCTTCATGTTGTATTGCAGCAATTTTTTTAGAATCATATCATATCCATCCCTTGCTAATATAGTGAAATCATCGAAGAAAGGAATAGAAATTGAGATAGAGAGTCGATGGATAGGGGGATAGGGAGGGAGAGATGGTGAGAGATAGAGAGGGTGAGGGAGACAAAGGGATATAGATAGGTAGAGGAGGAGAGATAGAGAAGAGGGGGAGAGATAGAGAAGAGGGTGATATAGAGAGATGGAGGGGGATGGTGAAAGAGATAGAGAGATGTGATAAAGGTAGAGAAATATATGGATAGAAAGAGATAGAGAGAGGACTGAGAGGGAGATAAAAAGAGAAATAGAGATAGAGATATAGAGTAGGAGAGATGGAGCTAGGGAGAGATGGAGTGAATAACAGAGAAAGCGGGGAGAGGGAGAGATAGCTCAATAGATAGAGGGGGGAAGAGGGAATGACATATATAGTGGTAGATATAGAGAGATAGAGATAGAGATAGAGATATATGGGAAGAGAAAGAGAGATGGACATATATGGGAAGAGAAAGGAAGAGAGGTGGAGATAGAGAGTTGATGGATAGGGGGGATAGGGAGGGACTAGAGATGGTGAGAGATAGAGAGGGGGAGATAGAGAGGGGGAGGGAGAGAAAGGGATATAGATAGGTAGAGGAGGAGAGATAGAGAAGAGGGGGAGAGATAGAGAAGAGGGTTTAGGGTTTAGGGTTTAGGGAGATAGAGAGCAACATCGAGAGATATATCAATCATGCTCCCTATATCTCTATCTATTCATCCTTATCTCTTTATCTCTCTACCTCTCTCTATCTCTTTGTCTCCCTTTCTATTTGTATGTTTCTCATTATCTCCTTCTCTCTATATTTCCTTCCCTATATTTATCTTTGTCTCCTTAAGTGTGTAATGGGTACATTAAAGAGGTCTTAAAGGAGAATTATCATATCTTTAATCAAATGGCATGCTACCTTGAGCATAACTCCCCAAGGGAACATGCCATCCTTGGATTGTTGACATGAAACAACTAATCAAAATTATTTTGTACCATTTGCAGGTATGCAAAAATTGCTCTACTTACATTCATTCAAGAGGCTAGATTGCTTATCTTTTGTTATATGGTTGGATTAATGTGGCATACAATGTCAATGTGGGCTATAGTTTTTTTAATATGTTCAAGTTATGCATAGTTTACAATGAATAGGGGGTGAAAAGGGGCATGTAAGTTAAAACAACCATCATTAACAATCATTCTTTATACTATGTTATATTTATTCATTATTCCTAAAATTCTTAAACATATAGACTAGGAAGAGAACTCTATTCAATACATGAGTATGTACTACATATATTGTTGTATCCAAGCCCTATGATCTTGGATATATCTAGGAACGCCCAAGAAAGGAGTTTCATGTATATAAGTAGTTGATTGGATGTTTGAGAAGTTTTGGAAGAATAACAATACAGGACTTGTACGTGTAACAATAAATAACAATGCACTAGCTTCAATAAGAGTTGCATGGACATGGATATTGATCTGTATAGGATCTAGACTATTTGCAGAATTGAAATGCTTAACTTTTACAAAGATTTATCCAAGTTAATTAGAACAAAATTAACTCATGGAAATAATTACAATAATTAAAATGACAAGGTGATAACAACAGAATGAAAGAAAGTGAGAGAAAGAAAGAGAGAGATGCAAACAGAGTTTGATTACAAAGTTCGCCACAAACATGACTACGTCTCCGGGTCGGCTCCAATAGAGAACGACCGATTAGATTAATCTCTGAAATTCAGTTACAAATGCACCAAGACCATTCCTTCGAGAACTTCGGCAGCATAACAAAACTCCGATGTACAAGAATGGCTCAAAGATCTCCTTTCTTCGTATCACCCGACACCTATCTCAACTTGAAAAAATATGAGTTTCACATCAAAATCACTTAACTCAACTCTCACCCATACAACCCTTTTTATACAAAAATATTACTCAATTTGGCTCATAACCAAATGATTTACAAATATTTCCCCATATCTCCTAAAAACAATTTAATCTCCCAAATTTACAAAGAAATCATTTAAAAATAACCCCCACTTTATAAAATAAATTTAAGCCCTTCATTTTATTCCCATCGGGCTTTTATTGTTTTATTAGTTTTGAACTAACCCTATGAAAGGATTATTGTTTTGAATATTGGAGGGTTTGTTTATATTTTAAGGCATTCAGGGTTAACCACTTAACAAAACCAACAGATGCCACTATATTTACTAAAGCCATTCGATGGCTTACCGGCGGTTTGAGTTTTTGTTAGGCTAGCGGTTGGGGGTTCAACCCCCGCCGTTGGCTTTTATTAGCCATTTACTAAGCTTTCTTCAACAAAAAGAACTCCCCCCATATATAGTTAAGCATGCACGGTTTGGTGCAACGGTGAGCCGACCGACGGTTAGGGAGGACGTTGCTGGTTCAAGCCTGCTTAACAACATTTTTTTTAACAAACAAACGAACTCACAACTCACTGGAAGATGAGAGATATGCCACGTGGCATGTCGGGGAGGTGCCACATGGTGAAGCCTGATTAGCCGATGATGCTGATGTGTATGCCGACTAAGATGCCAACTGTGCGATGACGTGTGCTGACTGGGACGTCGACGTGTATGTTGACTGTGCCGATGACTGTACGTACGGATGCCACGTGTCGCTCTATGATTGGGTCCATACAATGCTGACATGGATGACACGTGTCAAATTCTGATTTGTCCACTTCACTGTTTGTACAGTACGGAATGATGACGTCAACATTCTGTATGGTCAAAAGTCAACACTCCTTACACGAACTTTGACTGCTGATAAGTTGAGCATACGATGTCGAATTTCGGCGAAACAAACATTGTCAGAATCGTCTCGATGAGCTCTTTGCGATGACGTTGGTTCCATCAATTTATGAGACAATCATTTTTTCCATCTTCTGGACGCCCTCTGATCCCAGTTTAACCCTGCCTTTGACTGGCCATAACTTGTGCAAACGGTCTCCTTTTCGCTCCGTTCGAGTTGCATTGGAATCAGGACATCGAGATCTTTCTAATGGTACAAAAATCTAGAGATTTGGAGACACTTCAATTTCTACTGAAAATATCCACCGGATCAGATATAGACATAGATGTGATTTTTTTTCAATGCCCCCCCTTCTGTTGTTATGGTATTGATCTTATTACAAGTCCTCTCTATATTGCTAGCATTGTATTGAACACTACCTTTGAAATGAAAGCAACATTTTGTCTACTCTCGTACAATTTTTCTTTTTGTAATTCCAATTATTTTCCTATACTACAACTTTTGGAATATTTTGTAAAAATGAATTTACAATTCAGTATGCAAATTCATCCATGTTTCAAAACTTGCAACCTCAATATGGATAAATACTATCTCACAAAACTGCACCAACATTCCTCTTCATTCTTGCAAGGTACCTTGTTGTCCTTTAATACTCTGATAGTTATTTTATGACATTTTTCTTAATTCCAGAGTGCTATAGCAATCTATTCTATGATCAACACTTAATATAATTTTATATCAACAAATACTTGTCATGTATGGTGTTTTGTAATGTATGTGAAGCTAACTTGTAATGCTTCGAATGGTCATGTCACCAAATAGTTATCATTTTTGTGTTGTCTTCATATAATATAAGTTTATATCCGCAAATAGAAAGAGATAGAGAGAGGACTGAGAGGGATAGAAAGATGTCTTCATATTTTTGCAATATCTTGTTGAACCTTTCTTGCTGCAATGGGGTTGGCATATTTGTGAGCACTATTATTGTGTGTACTTGCTTGTGTAGGTGCATTTGTGGACTGTCGAAAGCACAAATTTATGTGTGGGAAATGATCTTGCAACATTGTTTAGTAGAGATCAAAGCTATTTTGGTTGCATGTATCATCTATAAGTCACTTCTCCAATGGCATTCATTTGAAGTTGAAAGAGCAAGTGTTTTTTATCGTATCATTCAAATGATTGGTTCAACAATTGAGGTATCATTGATTTTGCATTTCCCTAGTTTTGAGTAGTTTATGTGAATTGGCCCTATAGAATATAATGATTTACTCAAAATTTGATAATGATTTACTCATGTAAATTTCTCAATAATAACTACATTTTGAGTTAGAAAAGGATGTAATTGGCCCTACAGAATATAATTACCCACAGTCACCTTGTTCTACTCCTGAAAATCCTTCTGATCAAAGATATTGTGGCCAAAAAATCACATCGGCATGAGTTGGTATGGGTCCTCTCAACCTATTATGGTACAAGCACTTTTTCGCACATCAATGAGACATCAAAATTGTTGTAGCGATCAGGATTACTAAAGAAGACATATCAAGGAGATTGGATTATGGTCTCATCGATGAAGATAATCTGTCGGCAAGACAAGTCATCTTGACATGAAAAATATATGTTGACCCAAACATTTAAGTCTCACCGATGAAGTTTCATCAGCGAGACCATCATTTCTTTCACTGATAGGAGCACTGGGAATATATCGACAAGACATAGCGGGTTGGGTAAACATTCAGAACTTACCCTGATGGTATAAGTCTCACCGATATACTTCCTCGTGCTCTATCGATGAGACCACAAGTTAGTCCTCCCGATAAATATTTTTTTAAAAAAACCACAATGTTTCGTCGCAATTTCGACGCCACAGTCTGACAAAAAAAAAGGTGTGACGAGGTTGCTATAGCTTTGATGAAATTTTGATCTCATTCCAATGGCGAGATCGTTGAACAAATAATGAATGTTTTTCAGAATATCGGGGAGACTGGCTTATGGTCTCATCGATGAAGATAATCTATCAGCAAGACAAGTCATCTCAACATGAAAAATATATGCTGGCCTAAATTTTTAAATCTCGCCGATGAAGTTTCATTGGCGAGACCATCATTTATTTCACTGACAGGAGCACTGGGAATATATCAGTGAGACATAGCGAGTCGGGTAAACATTCAGAACTTACCCCGATGGTATAAGTCTCACCGATATACTTCCTCGTGCTCATTGATGAGACCACAAGTCAGTCCTCCCGATATAGATATAGCTCCAACACAATTTTGATCTCATTCCGATCATGAGATCGTCAAACAAAGGATGTATTTTTGTTCAACTATCAATGAAACTTGGTCGCAATTTTAAAAAACATCTCATGTTGCTCCGACAA
Source organism: Sequoia sempervirens (assembly GCA_007258455.2). Classification (NCBI taxonomy): domain Eukaryota; kingdom Viridiplantae; phylum Streptophyta; class Pinopsida; order Cupressales; family Cupressaceae; genus Sequoia; species Sequoia sempervirens. Next base: position 45,758,290 of record VDFB02000008.1, read on the forward strand.
TTTGGCAAAGGCATGCCTCGTGTATTATGGCTACTATTCATTGCTAGATCGGCACAATGTTCATTGATATTCTGATGAATCGGAGGTCCCTTTTTTGTGGCCGCAACTGGTGAAGTGCAGTCGTGAATTCAATGTTTTGAAGCTCATTGGGACACCGATGAAAATTCAACAATGAAAAATTTCCAAGAGATTCATTGGAATTTTGACTATAGTTTGTCGACAATTCAACAAATGTTCGTCGGAAAGTGGAGTCAAATACAATAGTGATATCATCTAATTGTTGCTTAGTAAATTGTTCCTCCAATTTTGCTTTACTGTCTTCACTAAATTCTGCTTCATGGTACTGATGTAGATCTGTAATGTTGAATATAGGTGATATACCCATACCATCTGGTAACTCTACCTCATATGCATTTCCTGAATCAAATTTCTTCAAAATCTTATAGGGTCCAAACTTCCTCATATTGAGCTTATTGTATGTGCCAACTAGAAATATTTCCTTCCTCAAATACACCATCACTTCATCTCCAACTTTGAACTCCTTATGTCTTGTCTTTTCATCTACTCGCTCCTTATACTTTCAGTTCATGTCTTCCAATTGCTACTTTACTTGAGTATTCACTTTCTTCATTTGTTATGCAAATTCTTCTACTTTTGCACTCCTTTTATCTTCCCTACTGATGTCTCGCAACTCTAATATACTCTAGGATGAACTCCAGTAATAATCTCAAAAGGTGTCTTTCCAATACTCATGTTCACTGAATTATTGTAAGAAAACTCTTCTTGTGCAAGGACTAAATCCCAACTTCTGGTCTTCTCTCCAACCAAACATCTCAACAAATTCCCCAAACTCCTATTTACTACCTCTATCTATCCATCAGTCTATGGGTGAAAAGTAGAAATGAACTTTAAATCTATCTTTAACTTCTTCCAAAGTGTCCTCCAAAAGTAACCAATGAACTTTGTATCTCGATCTAAAACAAGACTCCAAGGTAATCCATGCAATCTAACCACTTCCTTGAAAAAAAAATCTGCTCTTACAAGGTATGAAATGTGCCATTTTACAAAATCTATCCACCACCACAAATATAGAATCATTACCTCTCTATGTTTTCAGCAAACCAAGTATGAAATCCATGCTGATATCCTCCCAAGTTCTCTTTAGAACTGTCAAAGGATTATACAATCCAACATTCTAACTACTCCCTTTTGCAACTTGAAAAACTCTGCAACTCTACACAAATTTACTAACATCCTTATGAATCTGTGGCCAAAAGTAATTCTCACTTACCAATGCTATTGTCTTATCAATTTCAAAGTGTCCTATCAATCCTCCACTGTGTTCTTATTTCACCAAGTTATCCAACCACTGAATCCTATCCTCCAAGACTAGTTCTTTACAAGCTCTCCAAGGTTCTGCAAAATCTGGGTCTTCCTCATACAAGTTCTTCAATTCATCAAAGCCTAATACCTCCACTCTCATCTCTGCCAGTAAATTCCTTCTCCTACTCAAAGCATTAGAAACTCTATTTGAATTTCAACTCCTATCTTTCAAAAAACAAATATAACTCTACAAAAATTCTACCCATCTCATGTGTCTCTAATTCAACTTACCTTGATTGTTCAAATATTGCAATGCTTGATGATTTGTATACAACACAAAATCCTTAGGAAATAATTAATGTCTCCAATTCTTCAAGACTTGAAATATGGAATAAAACTCCTAGTCATACACTAAATATCTTATCCTAGCATCATTCAATTTCTCACTGAAATAAGCTACTAGTCTTCCTTCTTGACTCAAAACTGCTCCAATTGTATTTCCACTTGCAGCACAATCTTCCAAAAATACCTTATTAAAGTCTAGTAAAGCCAACACAAGCTACTCGGTCACCTTCTGTTTCAACAACTCAAAACTCTGGTCTGCTCTAGGTGTCCACCTAAAATATTTCTTATCCCCTCTCATTCTTTCTGTCATAGGAGTACAAATAGAACTAAAATTCCTAATGAACTTTTGGTAGAAACTAGTCAATCCATGAAATGATCTTACCTCTACAATGCTTTATGGTGTAGGTAATTCAAAAATTTCTCTTACCTTCTTAGGATCCATCTTCAATCCATCCATAGATATCACAAATCCCAGATATACCAATTCGTCCTTCATGAAACTACACTTCTTAATGTTTATTAGCAACTGCTCTTCTCTCAACCTATGCAAAACTTGTCTTATATGCAACAAATGTTCTTCTCTAGTCTTACTGAAAATAAAGATGTCATCCAAATAGACAATGAAAAACTTACCCAAGAATTTCTTCAATACCTTATTCATTAGCCTCATGAAAGTATTCGGTGCATTTGTTAGTCAAAAAGGCATCACCAGCCACTCTTACAAACCTTCATTTGTCTTGAATGTTGTCTTCCACTCATCTCCTTCTCTGATTCTGATATGATGATATCCACTCTTTAAATCTATCTTTGTAAAGTATTTAGCTCCATTCAAACAATCCATAATGTCATCCATCCAGGGCAAAGGAAATCTATACTTCACCATGATTTTTTTTATGGCTCTAGAGTCTATACACATCCTTCATTCTCCATCCTTCTTAGGTGATAGCACAATAGGTATTGCACAAGGACTTAAGATTTCTCTGATCAAACCATTCTTCAACAACTCTTGCACTTGTCTATTCAACTCTTCATTCTTTGTCAGTGTCATCTGATGTGCTACTTTATTAGGAAAACTAGCTCTAGGAATTAGATCCATGTAATTACTAATACTCCTCACAGGTGGCAATCCATTAGGTACATTATCTGAAATGATCTCTTCATATTCTACTAGCAACTCCTTTACCTCCTTTGGTTTTTCTTCTACATGCTTCAAGTCTTTAACCTTCTTAGGAACCAAGGCATAGCACATGTTCTCATGTTTCATTTCATCCAAAAATCTCCTTCCATCAACCAAAAAAACTCTAGCATTCATACAAACCTCAACTTAAGGAACATCCTCCAATGGCAACAAAGTCTACTTCATCCCATTAGCAACAATGGTATATGTTTTCTTCTTTCCATCATGAATAGCTTGCCTATCATATTGCCTGTTATGCCTCGCATAACCACCCCATTTTAAACTTGTTTAAAATATGTCCCCCTTGTTCTGTTATGTTTCCTTTGGTTCTTTGGTTGGGTCTTAGGAGTTCTTTTGTTTTCCTCCGAAGTCTGTCTTTTGTTTTGTCGGAGCCGGGTCCGGGGGTAAATCTGGACGTAGAACTCTTTTAGGGTTTCAAGTTCGGATCTTGTCCCAACTCCGACTCCGCCCTATTTTGTTGTTTCTTTGTTTCGTTCGTTGTTATTGACTGACATTTGGGTCCCTCTTTTCTATTTTTTTTTCCTTTCTTTTTATGTTCTATGCCTTAGGAGTTTCCTTTCTTCCTTTGGCCTTTTGTTTTCTACCTTTGGAATTTTCGGTTTTGTTCTAGCGGACGCAGAACTGGGACTGAAACCGAACTTTGGAATTTCTTCTAAGTTCTGGTTTCTGTTGTTTTCGGGTCCTGTTCTGCCAGTTTCCTTTGTTTTTTGCGTTTGTTTCCTTTTGTTTTGGCGGAAGTGGAACGTGGACCGAAACCGAACTCTAAAACTTTTTTGAAGTTCTGGTTTCCGGTTCTGGTTCCGCCAATCTTGTTTGTTTGTTTTTCCTTTGTTCTTTGTTTTTTTGTTGTGGGATGTCTTTTCTTCCCTTCCCTTTTTTCTTTTTCGTCCATTTTTTCATCTCCTTGTGTGTTGTCGGAGGCGGGATCAGAACGGAATCCAAAATTGAAACTTTGAAAAAGTTTCAGTGTCGGATTTGGTTCCGCCCCTGCCCCCATTGTGTTTCTCCCAGGATTAGTTTTTACTCTGACCACGCCTGCGTTCATTTCCATCTATCCCTTGTGTTTGGTCCCTTTTGCAGATGTGGAGCCAGAATTTGGGATGGACTTGGAAGTGATGGTTATTTTCATGTTTGGTTCCTGTTCCGACTCCAGTCCCGGTTCCGGTTTCATCTTGGCTCTGCCCCCGCCGGTATTAAAGGTAAGTGTGTTTCTAGTTCAGATTTGGTTCCGCCTCTGCTAGAGTTGGATTTCTTTTTGCTAAGTATAATTGAATGAAGGATATATGAAAGGTGGGATGATTGATGATATCTTCTATGCTTCAGAGGACTAATGAAGTCATTGTTTTGCAGGGTTAAAGCATGTTGAGAACACCTGATGCCACTTTACAAGAAGATCAACTTGCAGAAAGATCTGTAACGAGAGGAAAGCATAAAGGATGAAAAGTCGCGAGTCTTAATGAATGATGGGATTTCTGCTCATGAAAGGAGATCAACATTAATGGCAATGCTTCAAAGCATTCAAAGTAGCTCTATGGGAGTGGTTTTCGAGGTCGAGGATAAAACGCGTGGGGTCTTAATGGTGGACTCGAAGGCTGTGAGTTGATGACAATGGTTGTAAAAGATCTAGAAACCATGCCTGAAGGTGATTTTTCACCGACATAAGCAGAGTATACACATTTAATGTATCATTGACTTTATTTCAAAAACTCTTCTAGGGCCAACCCTTTTGTAACTGACTTATTTTGTAAACCCTAAAATAGGGGCTGATGCATTTTGGCACATTTTCTATATATGGAAATTTTTGCCTCTTTGTAAGATATAGAAGAAATATAGGGACAACCAGATAGATACTCAGACACACCGAGAGATATAGATTTTCTAAGTTAGGGTTAGAAGGTAGGAAAACTTGAAAGTAGAAATAGAATAGAAGTTAAGTTCAACAAAGAGAAGGGATGTATCTTCCAGATTTTCTTAGTATAGATGGAGACAATTCAAAGACATGGATTTTCTGTACACTGGTGACTTTTCCAAATTTATAAATGTTGTTTATCTGTCTCACCAACAATAGAAGTAGCCATATTTAAATCTACTTCATATTGGGCTCCAGAATGGTATTTATCTTGGGTTAATTATTTGATTTGGAAAGCTTTCAAGGAATGGAATTTTATTTTATGTTTTGTTTAAATAATGATTTGTAATCTACTATTAAAGTTTGCACTATGAATGAATGAAACTTCATATTAATTACAAGTTAATTTTATTTTGCAGTTTTAGTTTAGGAATTCCTTGGAAGGTAACAAGTCTGATTAAGTTGGATGAATCAACATTTTCTTCATTTAAAAGCTTTAATCTATCTTTTTCTATTTCTTTAAAACCATCAATTAAAAGTAGGTTTAATTTTTGATCTTATAACCATCCAGAAGCTCAACACCAACAGGCCCCTTGAACATTATAGTTACATCAACCATTGAGTGAAATCAGCATAGTCGAGACCCAATTACCGGGACCTTGGGTGTTAGATATCCATGTGTTATCTTTCTCTTTTAGGAGAAACATAATAGTAATATTTTGTTTAATGTTGTTGTGTTGTTTTGACCATCAACAGATTTGGCACTAGAAGGAGGCCCAGAAGAGAAAACTGGATAATATTGGGTTTTTCCCACCAGAAAGGTCCCATAGAGTTCTTTGATCAACTGAAAACCCACCACTTTTGATAGAACTCAAGACCCCAATATGACACAAGATTCACAAGACTGGAGCAATCATTATGCCACCCTTGTCAACTCCGCTCACTCCACCAGGCTTTTCACCAATACCCCGTTGGAGACCTATCAATCTGCCATTGAATCCATCTCAAGTGCCATTACAGATGGCTCAACCCCCACCACCACCACCAATGGCATTTTTTCTGAATAATCTCTCTCCATTGGGGACTATTCCTGGAGGTTTTCATGATATGCCTATGAATCCTAAGAGATTATGTCCCAAATACATTCATAGTGAATCAAGGAGTGCTGAAGAGCACATACAAGCTTGTAAAGACGCTTGTACCAGAGCCCAGATATCTCACCATGATGTGGTTTGTAGGTTGTTCTATTCTGAGCTGGACAAACCTGGAGAATGCTTTCATCAATCAGTTTAGAATTTATGTGGATCCAGCCATTTTGTTCCACCAATTTGCTACCATTAGGAAGGAGCCATGTGAATCCCTACCCTTTTTTAATACCAGGTTTCAACGAATGTATATCAGACTATAGGACCCCTATCTAGTTGCTGAGAATAGCGCCATTCAGGCATATTTTAGAGTTATAGACCCTTTGCTTGGCCTATTCCTACAAAGGACTTATTAGCCCGCAGATATTGATTCTCTGTCTAAAGTTTATCATCTAGCCATCAAACTGCAACAACAAACTAGCTCTCAACAAGGAAACTTGGGAGGAGGTTTTCCTTCAATAGGGTATCAAATGCCTAACCCAACCCATTTATTCAATAATGTCCTAGGGATGTCTTCTTCCCATTATGGACCTATAGCTGAGTTACAGACTCAATCTCTTGTTCCATTCTTTGCCAACTGAACTCTTGACTTCTTTCAACAATCACAGGCTCATCACAGCCCACATGGTCATCATGACCAAGCTGGAATACCAAATCCCGTCGATCAGTCACCTGTTGCTAAGAGTGTTGAGGGTGAAAAGATAGTTCAACTCATAAATGAGGTGGAAACCTTAAAGAAAACTCTTTCTCAAATCAAAAATGATATGGCTCAGCTTAAACTGAACCCCTCTCAAAACCAAGGTAGTTACCCTAATCAGAGTAATAACAATCAGGGTAATTATCTGAATAACTACAATCATAGCCAGAGGAATATCAAGGCCAAAACTTCCCTAACCAAGGCTATCAAAATCAAAATAGAAGATATGACTAGAGGCCAAATAACAACCGACAATGGAATACAGGGCCAAATAATGGTGGAGTTCCTCACAATTATCAAGCTAATGAGGACATGCCACATGTTGCAAATGTGGCTCACCTCAATTTTATGACTAACTGGTGCAGGTTGCATGATATTGCAACTCATTCTGAGGTAAACTGCCTTGAAATGGAGAAGGTCGTGAAGATGGCACACGCAGATGCCCAAACATTTCAAGGGAATTCAAACAAAGGAGGCGGCTTAGTGGATATAGCCATGACTTATGACCTCTTTGAAGAAGAACCTTCATTCCCAATGTAGAATGACAATGAACCAGAGGAAGATGTATATGATTCCCAAGCCTTTCAGACAAAAGGACACTTTTTAAGAAATCAGAATAAGGGTACATTCACTACATCAGCACCACCTAACCATATGGTGCCTCTGAATCAGGGTGTTGATAACAATCCTCCTCCACCAAAGGGTCCGCCTGACTTTCACAACAAAGGTAATTCGTCTGGTGTTTTTAGAGGTAATACAAGCTATAACATAGAATTTGATATTGTTTTTGAGATGCAGAAACAGAAAACCTCTTTATCATACTTTGACATTCTAAAGTGGTGCCCTGCCCAATGAGAGATAGTGTTGAAAGCTTTGGAAGAAGCTGATAAATCAAAAGGGAAAACCAAGGTGGCACCCGCTGCAGACATGAATGTAGCTTTGTTCAGAAGCAAGGTAGGTACCCCACCATTTCTTTTAAGTTTGAGAATTTGTGGGAAGAACCCACATAATTGTCTGCTAGATTCAGGGGCTTCTGGCAACATGATGCCATTTTCTATATGCAAGAAATTGGGATTGAACCCTGTCCAAACAAACAAGAAGGTCATCCAACTTGATAAAACAGAGGTTAATGTAGTTGGAGAATTAAGAAATATACATGTGCAAGTAGGGTCTGACCCTAGGATTTTAACCAATATGGATATTCAAGTAGTAGACATTCTTGAGACTTATGGTATGCTATTGAGCAGAGATTTAATGAAAATTATAGGGGGATATCTCTCCCTTGACTTTTCACACATGTGGCTGCCATGGAGGGGGATGCCTACGTAGATTAGGATTGAAAGTGAACCCCGCCTCAAACATATCATCACTGAGTATGATTTTCTCAACAAGGTAGCTTATTTTGAAACTGAGATAGGGGTTTATAAAAGAGAAGAAATTATGACCTTTTCGATTCTTGATTATAAAGACTTTTCAATGCAAAAATCCCCTGATCCCATGATTAATGAGAATCAATAGGTATTGATAAGGAAGCTACAATAGGATCAGCTGGTCTTAGGGGAAGGTATCGATTTGCAAAGTCTTTTGCTCCCTAATTGGTGTAGGTTACACTACCAAGATCATTCAGAACTGACTTGCCAACCCTACATCCATATGTTAAATCATGTTTCTCCAACCAATGAGACTAACCCAAGTCACCTTGAGACCATTTCAGATCACTTCTCATTCGAAGCTCAAAATGCAATAATGTTAACCATGGATAATATACCCTCAGAGGAAGTCCCTCCTCAAATTGAACCCACCCCGATTATGATACCAGACCAACATAGTTGTGTTGAAAAACCCCAAGCTTTGTTTGATACCCCTGCGCTCACAAGTATACCAAAACCCAAGGGATCAATCAAAGATACAAGTGACTTTCGGAAAGATATCCTAAGATTACACAATATATCTAAGCAAGGAATTGGATGCTGCGCCTGATAAGCCTATTGAACACCCATTCCCAATATTTGATGCAAAAGATCAAGTGCCCCCACCTATGGTTCATCTTATCCAAACACCCACAACAACCTCAAAGGAATCAACCCCAGCTCATGACCAGCTATGGACCCTCACGTTTGATGGAGCCAAATCTAAAACAGGTTGTGGTGCTAGAATTGAATTAACCAGCCCGAAAGGGAAAACATTTTTTGCTTCTTACAAGTTGCAGTTTGGATGCACTAACAATATAGCAGAATACTAAGCATTAGCTCGAGGACTGATGTTTGCACATCAGAAGAAAGTTATTGCCTTGGTGGTTAAGGGAGATTCAAAAGTAATTATTAAGCAAGTACACAGCCAATACACATGTCACAATAAAAGGTTGGAAGCTTATAGAAATTGGGTATGGAACCTAATTGAAGACTTTGATGCCTTTGGAATTAGTTTAATTCCTAGAGAGGAGAATCAAATAGTTGATTCATTAGTTGTTGCTGCAAGTACCCTAGAACCCATGCAAGGCTCCAAGCTCAAGAGATTCTCAGTAGAGTTGATATCCACCCTGGTTGTTCCTGATAATGTCAAGAACTTTCAATTTTTTGGTGATGATCAACATATCCTTTCTTTTTTATCAAGCTCAGATGTTTTTGAAGGACAGATCATCGATGAATCTGAAAGGGATCAAGGAGATTGGAACCCCAAAGACTACGATAAAGAAGGTGTCCTCAATCTGAAAAGTAATAGCATTCCCAAGGGAATGGTGGCCTTAGAAATAATTTTTGATTCAGACTCAAGGGCTCGGGAAAAGGTATCAACTGCAGATAAAGGAGGTGAATATGAAACTGTTAACCTAGCTAATTCTGGCCTAGATAGAAATGTTTACATAGGGAAAGCCTGCTCTGAAGCAATTAGAAAATATATACTGAGGGCACTAAAGAAAGATATTGTTGCAATTTCTTGGGGGTATGAAGATCTAAAAACATTTGATGCTTCTGTGATAACTCATACTATCCCTCTTAAGCCTGAAGCTAGACCATTTCAGTAGAAACAACATCCTGTCAACTCCCTAATTGAACCACTGATCTTTAAGGAAGTTCAGAAATTGCTTTCTGTGAGAATAATCTTCCCTATACGACATTCAACATGGGTGGCTAATTTGGTTCCAGTTCGTAAGAAGAATGGAGAGATTAGGCTATGTGTAGATTTCAAGAATTTGAATAGATCTTCAGAAAAGGACAACTACCCACTCCCTTCTTTGGACGAGGTCTTGCAAATTGTTAATGGATCTCAGATGATGTCGTTCCTGGATGGCTATTCTGGGTACAATCAGGTGATTGTTAACTATGAAGATAGAATGAAGATAGCCTTCACTACTAATTGGGTAACATTTTCTTACAGAAGGATGCCATTTGGTCTGATAAACATTGGAGCAACCTTTCAGCATGCCATGGACGTAGCGTTCAAAGATTTGATCGGTAAATGCATCATCGTTTACATCAATGACCTAACAGTATTCTCTAAAGATAGACTAAACCATGCTGTAGACATGGCCAAAGTCCTTGAAAGATGTATCTGATACGGTGTCTCTCTGAATCCTAAAAAGTGTGTTCAGGGTTTCTGAAGGGAAAAAATTTGGGACACATAATCTCAGAAAGAGGAATATCAATAGATCCAGACCGAGTTGAGTCTATTATGAAGTTAACTATGCCAGGAAGTAAGAAGGAGATGAGGTCTTTCTTTGGAAAGATCAACTTTGTGAGAAATTTTATCATAGGTTTTGTAGAAATTGTTAAACCTTTGAATGAAATGATGAAGAAAGATGCTAGAATAGAATGGAGTAACAAGGCGAAGGCTGCTTTTTCTCAAGTCAAGCAATCCATTTCGGAAGTGCCAGTCCTCACCAGCCCTAACTACTTGAAGCCATTTTATATTTATTCTTTTGCTTCTGAACACTCGTGTGCAACTGTCCTAACTCAACGCAGAGGTGAAGGGGATGAGAGGCCAATTGCCTTCATGATCTCTCTGTTTAAGAATGCTGAAGTCAAGTATCCACTTCTTGAGAAACAAGCTTTTGAATTGGTTAGAGCTGTCAAGAAGTTCAGGCACTATATCCTCTGAAGTCAAATTTTTGTTGTAGTTCATGATGTTGCTGTGAAGTCTCTACTTATGCAGAGTGAGTTGGGAGAACGAAGGGGGGAATGGATGGCTATTCTACAAGAGTTCGATCTGGAGATTCACCCTATGAAACTTGTCCGAGGTCAAGGCCTGTCTAAATCAATGGTGGATGTTGGTGAGAACATTATTTGTCAGCAATACACAACACAGTCCTTTTCTAATGACCCGTGGTATGCCAATATTATTTACTTTATGCTCAATAATCAGTGCCCAGAGGGAATGAATACAACTCAGAGGAGGGCACTGAGAATGAAAATCTCCCATTATATGCTCAAAGGAGGATTGTTATATAGGAAGAATTTTGAGGGAGTTTACTTATGATGTCTTGATTAGCAAGAGGCTAAGCATGCAATTCCTGAATTTCATGGGAAACATGGCACAGGTCATGGTTCTACGGATTCATTAGCACATAAGATTCTCAGATCTGGTTATTATTGGCCATGTGTGTTCAAGGATTCCCACCAACATGTGAGAACATGTCACATATGTCAAATTTCTGCATCAAGAGAGCCCCACTTGGCCATGCCATTGCAGCCTGTTTATGAGGTAAGACCATTTGCCCAATGGGCACTTGATTTTATTGGGGTAATTAACCCAAATTCTTCTGCAGGACACAAATTCATTTTGACTGCCATGGATTACTGCACAAGATGGACAGAGGCTATACCTTGCAAGAATAGTACAACAAAGGTAGTAATTAAGTTCCTCACCGAATGCATCACAACTAGGTTTGGAGTACCCTTTGCATTGGTATGTGATAATGGCTCTACCTTTTCTTCTATCGAGTTCATTTCATGGGCTTATGATCATAAAATTATTTTAAAGTATTCTTCAAAATATTACCCACAAGGAAATGGAGTTGTAGAATCAACTAATAAGAATCTCCTAGGAGTAATTAAAAAACTATTAGAGAACAATCCTAAGGACTGGCATACCCAGTTAAGATTTTCTTTATGGGCAGATAGGACTAGGATCAAGGCTGCTTTAAAGACTTCACCATTTAAGCTAGTGTATGGCCAAGAGCCTATGTTCCATATTCACTTGCAAATACCTATCCTAAAATTTATGCAAGAATTTTACTCTAGTGATGATAGGATTGAAGTAAGATTAGCTAGCTTGTTGAAACTAGAAGAGCAAAGAGATGTTTCCTTGCAGCAATTCTTTAGACACCACGTTGTTGTCAAATGTTGGTTTGACAAAAGAGCCAAAATCAAGGCTTTCAGGATATCAGACCTTGTGCTGCTATGGGATAAGGCTAACGAAAAGAAAGGCGATCACCAGAAGTTTGATAAGCTCTGGTTGGGTCCCTATCAAATTGTTGAAATCCTAGGAGAAAATGATTTATGGCTAAGTGGTTTAACGGGATAACCTGTTCCATTTCCTGTCAATGGACAGTTTCTTAAACATTACTTTGGATCCTGAAAGTTTGATCATTTTTGTTGGGTTGTATATATGTAGATAATTTTGCTCTGCTTGTAAATAGTTTTGTTTTTTTCCTTGTTTTCCTTTTCTTTTTGTTCCTTTGCTTGTGTCTCTTTGTTTTTCCTTGCTGGGACCTTCATTTTATGCAGTTGTAAGGGGGTTGTTATCTAAAGTATACTGATAGGGAGGTTGGAGGAATCAATCACTGATTCCTGCTCTAGGTCTTGCTTCACCACCTTAACCTATAGGACCTTCTTCTTGGTTAGGTTCCCTTGGTTCTCTTTGCCAACCCCACTACCATCACAAATCAACCTACCAAGTCAATCTTGGTGCACTGTCTCCAACTCTTCCATAGCCCTTAATCCACCCTAAAGGCTATTCTACTCCAAACCTTGAACTTAGCTTTGCAAGGGTGTGGAGAGGTTTCTGATAGGTTCTTTCCATCCCATCATGGCTCTGAAGGATCCTCCTAACTCCATCTTGTCATCACTTCCACCAAACCCTCATTTAGGGTTAAAAAGACTACTAGCCTAGGAGCCCCAATTAGGTCTTCTTCTCCGAGAAAACCGGGTTGTTCTCCTAAGTTTCCCAAAGAACACAGAATCTTCCCTTAGGGTTCCTAATCCTTATTCCCATCCCTCAAATATTTTAGAGGTCCTAACCCTCAACTGTCCATACACAACCATAACCCTCAATTAGAAAATTAGGCCTTTTTTAAGCCATTTCCTGACCACACAACAGACTGTCAAGAGTTTCTCTCACCAAATGGATTGGTGGAGCTTCCTCCTCCATGCTAAACCTTTGCAAGGCATCTGGTTACCCTCTCCACACTGTGAGTTGACAGGAAATGATCACCCCTGCAAATCAAAGTTCTTTGCACTCCTTGTCTTCCCTAGCCGGACACTTCCTGGCTCGCCTAGGAGAAGACTTCCACAGTGATACCCTGACTTCTAATGACTCCTAACCCTACCATATTTACAATCATGGAGTCTAGTCACAATTCCCAAGAGGTCATACGTTATGTGCAGTGGGAATGTGACCTAAACCTCCATTTTCTACCAACAAACTTTCAGATCAGCAAATGCAAAGAAACAACTACCTACTATAATGCTTGAAACTAAACTAGAAATCTAAATTTCTACCACACAGGGCTTAACATATCAGTACACTACATCCTACGTACAATACAGTAACAATTTCAATCCATTAAAGCTCTACTTTGAGACAAAACTAGAAATTCACACTAAAACACCACTATCTTTTCTTGAATTAAAAAACTCCAATCAAAGTAAAATTCTTCCAACCTAGCTCTCAGGTCAAAGCACACCCTATATAGGTCAAAAAAAGTAGTTATGCCTCCCCTTGGTTAGACATGTCAGTTATATTGTGGCAAAGTTGCAAAATGCACCATTTGAAAACTTTTGCCAATTTCTAGTAAACTAAGTAAAATGAGTTTCTAAACTCATCCACCCTTCCTCAATTTCTATCCTAGAGATCAAACATATCCCTAAACTATCTCCTCTACTCAATGGTCAACATGACCTTCATGGTAACACATCAAAAACAAAAATTCATCCTAGATTTCCTAATTGCCTTGTAACTACCTAGTGTTTCCTAGGTGCCCCTGCACCATATACTCTAGTTCCTAGGAGAGAAGTTGGTTTAGATATTTTTTGGTTTTCTGATTGGATGATTTTTTCCTAAACTCATTGTTTTATGTCCATTATCAATAAAAGTTGTGGAAAGTCTTGAAATCAAGGTGCAAAGTAAACAATCTTCATTAACTACAACTGAATCTATCACAAATCAATAGAAACATCTCCTTTTGTAATGGTACATTTGTCTTAGGGCGATGGTGTTGCAAGATTCGAGTGAAAAATATAATTCCCCAGATGTTGTTATGAGGTCCATGGTAGTTTTCAACCCATAACAGATGTCATACATCTGGCATATTGAGAAAGAATTGAATGAAATATCTAAGACTCCAAGAGAAGAAAAAAAGAGAACTATCTAAGAAAAGAAAACTCAATATGAATGGGTGATTCTAGTATCTCTACTGAGGCTATGGATGCCCGACTGGAAGTAGAGCAATGTTGTGAGAGAACAAGAGGTATCTTCGTCGAGGCTATGGATGCCTGACTAGAAGTGGAGCAATGCCCAGGATATCATTGCACAATAGCTAAAGGGAATCAACTCATGTAGTTCAAATCTTGCACATTATTGTTCAAAAGATGAGGAAAACTTTGTAAAAGGGTTATGCACCATCAAGCACACACAAAGATTCAGGGGTAGCTAGTGTTGATTTACATTTGAGATTCTATCTCAACCTTGGTAGTTAAAATTGACCTAACTGGAGTTGTGATGCCATAAACCAGGAGTTCTGGGTAGCTGAATCCTTCGATTTCTTGAAAATGGTTAAACCACTTTCCCAGCCAAGTCGCCATTTGTTATGCCTTGCATAACCACCCCATTTTAAACTTGTTTAAAATAGGTCCCCCTTGTTCTATTATGTTTCCTTTGGGTTTGTATTTTGTTCTGTCGGAGCCGGGTTCGGGGGTAAATCTAGACGTAGAACTCTTTTAGGGTTTCAAGTTTGGATCTTGTCCCAACTCCGACTCCGCCCTCTTTTGTTGTTTCTTTGTTTCATTGGTTGTTTTCGATTGACATTTGGGTCCCTCTTTTTTGTTTTGTTTTCCTTTTTTTTTATGTTTTGTGCCTTAGGAGTTTCCTTTCTTCCTTTGGCCTTTTGTTTTCTTCCTTTGGCGTTTTTGGTTTTGTACTAGCGGATGCAGAACCGGGACCAAAACTAAATTTTTGAATTTCTTCTAAGTTTCGGTTTCTATTTCGTTTTCGCGTCCTGTTCTGCCAATTTCCTTTGTTTTTTGTGTTTGTTTCCTTTTGTTTTGGTGGAAGTGGAACGTGGACCGAAACCAAACTCTGAAATTTTTTTGAAGTTCTGGTTTCCAGTTCCGTTTTGGTTCCAGTTCTGCCGATCTTGTTTGTTTTTTTTCCTTTGTTCTTTGTTTTTTTGGTTGTGGGATGTTTTTTCTTCCCTTCCCCTTTTTCTTTTTTGTCCCTTCTGTCATCTCCTTGTGTGTTGTTGGAGGCAAGATCAGAATGAAATCTGAAACTAAAACTTTGAAAAAGTTTCAGTGTCGGATTTGGTTCCGCCCCTGCCCCCGTTGTGTTTCGCTCAGGATCAATTTTTACTCTGACTCCGCCTACGTTCGTTTCCATATGTCCCTTGCATTTGGTCCCTTTTGTAGATGCAGAGCCGGAATGTGGGATGGACTTGGAAGTGATGGTTATTTTCATGTCTGGTTCCCATTCCGACTCCAGTCCTGGTTCCGGTTTCATCTTGGCTCCGCCCCCGCCGGTATTAAAGGTAAGTGTGTTTCTGGTTCGGATTTGGTTCCGCCTCTACCAGAGTTGGGTTTCTTTTTGCTAAGTATATTTGAATGAAGGATATATGAAAGGTGGGATGAATGATGATATCTTCTATGCTTTAGAGGACTAATAAAGGCATTGTTTTGCAAGGTTAAAGCATGTCGAGAACACCTGATGTCGCTTTACAAGAAGATCAACTTGCAAAAAGATCTGTAACGAGAGGAAAGCGTAAAGGATGAAAAGTCGCGAGTCCTAATGACTAATGGGATGTCTGCTCACAAAAGTAGATCAACATTAATGGCAATGCTTCAGAGCATTCAAAGCAGCTCTGTGGGAGTGGTTTTCGAGGTCAAGGATAGAACGCGTGGAGTCTTAATGGCGGACTCGAAGGCTACGAGTTGATGACAATGGTTGTAAAAGATCTGGAAACCATGCCTGAAGGCAAATTTTCACCGAAATAAGCAAAGTATATGCATTTAATGTATCATTGACTTTATTTCAAAAACTCTTCTAGGGCCGACCCTTCTGTAACCGACTTATTTTGTAAACCCTAAAATAGGGGCCAACGCATTTTGGCGCATTTTGTATATATGGAATTTTTTTCCTCTTTGTAAGATATAGAAGAAATATAGGGATAGACAAATAGATACTTAGACACACCGAGAGATATAGATTTTCTAAGTTAGGGTTAGAAGGTAGGAAAACTCGAAAGTAGAAATAGAATAGAAGTTAAGTTTAGTAAAGAGAAGGGATGTATCTTCCAAATTTTCTTAGTATAGATGGAGACAATTCGAAGACATGGATTATTTGTACACTGGTAACTTTGCCAGATTTGTAAATGTTGTTTATTTGTCTCACCAACAGTAGAAGTAGCCATATTTAAATCTACTTCATATTTTTCTCCAGAATGGTATTTATCTTGGGTTAATTATTTGATTTGGAAAGCTTTCAAGGAATGGAATTTTATTTTATGTTTTGTTTAAATAATGATTTGCAATCTACTATTAAAGTTTGCACTTTGAATGAATGAAACTTCATATTAATTACAAGTTAATTTTATTTTGTAGTTTTAGTTTAGGAATTCCTTGGAAGGTAACAAGTCTAATTAAGTTGGATGAATCAACATTTTCTTCAGTTTAAAAGCTTTAATCTATCTTTTTCTATTTCTTTAAAACTGTAGACACGTAAAATATACTGATTGACATTGTGCATCTAATCCTGACTTACTAAAATCGTTTCTTCCTAAATCATCCCTCGGTCTAACCATTTAATCAAACCCCCCTATCTGATTGAATTCGTCAATAATCCTCTCTTGATTAAATAAATCACTTTATCTGAATCAAGTCATTTCTCTTGTTAATTAAATCAATCTATCTTATCTAATTATCCCTATTTAATTAAATAATCCATTTATTTGATTAAATCTCTAAAGCCTATCCATTAAATTAAATAAATTAAAACCTTATTTGATTTAATCTAACACCATCCCTTTTAATTAAATAAATCAAAATCAGTATTTAATTAGCCTCTTATCATATTCCTCTCTTATTTGATTTAAATAAACCCATAGATCTAAGTCAAATAAGTCACATCATCTAATCTCCTTTTAAATTAATTAACCCTTGATTAATTTAACCTTATCTCATGTCACATCCTCTAGATAATGCAAGTTGCACATGAAAATAGATTTAATTCATTTATTAAATCTCTATTTTCCTCACAAGGCATCTTTTGGAATATTCTCTCAATTTGAATTCAAAAATTCCAAGTCAGCATGTACATCCAACAAGGCATTTAAAACTTCTTACATGTCCTTTGCCTTGAGCCAAGTGGCATTTATTGTATTTTCCCTTCCCTCTTACATGTCATTTCAACAAATTTGAATTTCAAATATTGGCATTTATTGGCACAAACCCCAAATCTTGCACATCCATCATCCATTCATAGCTTGACAAGTGGCACCATATCATTGGATGAATGTTAGTCCCACATTGCTCAAATTTGGGCATTCATCCATCTTGAAATCCTATAAATGAAGAGCTCATCTCCTCATTTTATCATCCACAAACATTGCAAAGTTACCATGCTAAAATACTTAGCCATTTTCATCCATCATTTGAATTCTTAGCTAGGATTTTTGTAGATTTGGCTTGGAGTTCTCATCTTTCATCAAAAGTGGATCAATATCATCTTCAACACATCAAGATTTCATAATAGGAATTGGGAAAGGGCCAATTTTCACATCAAGTTGGCACCAATTCCCCCATGGGATCAAGTGTTTGCTTCTCTAATTAGGATTAAATCTATTTTTATCTTTTGTATTGTGCTCTTCATCAATTTCTTTCCTATTTTGAGTTTGCAAATGGATTTCATGGGGAATCCTTGTTTTAGCTTGCAATTCCTTGTCTAACTCGTTTATTCATGTTGTTTTGCAAGTACTAGGAAAAGAGTTCGCACAAAAACCACCGGTTAAAAGTAGGTTTAATGTTTGATCTTATAACCATCAAGAAGCTCAACACCATCAGGCCCCTTGAACATTATAGTTACATCAACCATTGAGTGAAATCAGCATAGTCGAGACCCGATTACCAAGACCTTGGGAGTTAGATATCCATGTGTTATCTTTCTCTTTCAGGAGAAACATAATAGTAATATTCTGTTTAATTTTGTTGTGTTGTTTTGACCATCAACACTACCATGGTCTTCCCAAAAAAACATGGCATACATCCATAGGCATGATATCACACAAAACTTCATCATGATAATTTCCTATCTTCAATTTCACCAAACATTGTTCACTTACCAGTATCTTATGCTCATCTTGAATCCATTCTATTTGATACTTCAGGTGTTTCAATTTGTTCACCATTTCTTTAGAAACCAGGTTCTCTGAGCTTCCACTATCAATAATCACCCTACAACATTTACCAACTACCTTGCATCTGGTTCAGAACAAATTCTTTCTCTGCAATGGTTCTTGCTCCATCTCACTTTGACACAATACTCTTCTGTTCACCAACACTTCTCCATATTTTGGTTTATTAGATGATCTAGCATAATCCTCCTCAACAAAGGTTGTTCTTTTGTTGTTCTTCTACTATTCTTTATCTTTGTGCTTGTCTCTCCCTGATTACATTCAAATACTCTATGTCCTTCTCCACCACACTTAAAATAAGTTCCCTTGAATACTCTTTTCTCCTATCCTATATCATCTTTTCTATAACCCTCATTCTGGTAACCACCATATCCTCCTCTCTAGTAATAATTTCCATCATCTCTACAATACAAATTATCATTCTTACTGGCTTCCTTATCTTTATTTTGATCTGCAAAAGATCCTCTTCCTCCTCTATAAAAGTTCTTCCTCTCTGAAATCTCCCACCTCTTCCTCTTTGTCTCTGCTCCTGTCTTTTATTCAACTTCTCTTTTGCTTTTATAGCACATTGATATGCCTCTTCCACACTTTGCAACTTGATCAAACTGATCTCATCCTATATAGATGGCCTCAAGCCATTCACATATCTAGCTACTTGCTCAATCTCATCCTCTGAATGTATGGATCTGATATCCAACTTATAGAACTCCTCGATATACTTTGTCGCACTTGAGTCCTTCTACTTCAGATTTTGCAACTTCCAGAACAAACTGATCTGATAATCTATAGGCATAAACTTCATCTTTAACTTATTCACCATATGATCCCATGATCTTATCTTTTCCTTTCCTCTTTTTTTCCCATCTTTTTGAAAAAGTTCCCACCAAATGGATGCATGTCCTTTCAACTTTGTACAAGAAAATTTCACCTTCTTATCTTCGGTGGTACCTTCAAAATAAAAATACTTCTCCATCTTCATTATCCAATCAAGCAATTCATCTGAATCCAACTTACCTCTATAATTCATTGGATTGAAATGTGGTTTCGTATTTGATCTAGTTAGGGCTCTTATGAACCTCTCTTATCCCTAGTCCAGGCCAGGTTGATCTTCTCTTTCCCTTTCTCCCTGTTCTTCTACCTCTTCATCACTCACATCAACTATTTGACCTCTCCTCTGGGCCATTTCGACTTCTTCTAATCTAGCAACAATTCCTCTCAACATCTCCATCATAGTTGGGTCTGCATTTCCACGCGCTCCATTTCCTCTACCATTTATTCTTCCCGCCATCTTTACACAAGTCCTCTGTTGGTATGTGGCGACTGATCATGCTATACTATATAGCCCATGGTATACTGTACACTCCGGCCCCCTGTCCTTGCTGGGGTCCGGGGCCGGGTTGGGCCCCGGGCGGGGGTTCGGGGGCGGTAGCCCCCAAGAAAAATTTTCTTCCTACTTTTTCGCATGATCACCGAAAAAGGGAAAAAATCAATGGAAAAAGAAAAATCCGATTTTGTAGAACCCTAAAATCTGGAAGCTTCTAAGCTTGGTAAAAAGGGGGTTCAGATGGGTATTTCAGTATGATGAAAAATGCGATTATTCGCAAGATTGTAATAGGGTTTTTACTGGATAATAAAAGTATTGGATGGCTGTGGTTTGGTGGATGTAGCCCAGATTGGGTGAACCACGTTAAATTCTCTATGTTATGATTTATTCTGTGTATGTTTTAGTTTCTCTGTTTATTATATAAAATCTACATTTAATTGTTAGATCTGCCATCTCTAACCCTAACAAGTGGTATTAGAGCGAGTTGTGTTTCGATTATCGTCTATAGGGAAAGTCTCACGGCTGAGTCGAAGTCTCACGGTTGAGTGGGAGCAATGGCAGATGAGGGTAAGAAGGTTGAGAAGTTTAATGGGCAGAACTATCAGTTATGGAAGATGCAGATGGAGGACTATCTCTATCAAAAGGATTTATGGCGGCCATTGGAAGGGAAAGCCAAGAAACCGCAGCAATGTCGATGAGGACTGGGAGATCTTGGATAGAAAGGCTCTTGGCAGTATTCATCTATGCCTGGCACAATTGTGGCATTTAATATTACAACAACAAAGACAACTCAAGAGTTGATGGAAACCCTGGTGAAGTTATATGAAAAGCCTTCGCTTCGAATAAGGTATTTCTTATGAAGCGTTTATTTAATATGAAAATGGTAGAAGGTGGGTCAATGATCATTTGAATGAGTTTAATACGGTCACTAGTCAATTAACTTCTATAAAAGTAAACTTTGATGAAGAAGTTAGGGCTTTTGATTCTGTGTTCTTTGCTGAAAGCTGGAATAGCTTGGTAATGGCTATTCGCAATTCTATTTCTGGTTCGAATACATTGAAGTTTGATGATGTTGTTGGTGTTATTTTGAGCAGGAAATTAGAGGAAAAGCTCAAGTGGAACATCCACATCAGGCAGTGTTTTGAATGCAGAAAGTAGGGGCAGAACAAAGGAGAGAGGAAACAATTCTAGAAATCGTGGAAAGTCACGAGGAAAATCAAAGGACAAAAGGTCCCAATCCAGAGACAAGAGGGATTGCTAGTACTGTGGTAAGCCGGTCATTTGAAGAAAGATTGTTGGTCTCAAAAAAATAAAGATGGAGACAAAAAGGAAGGAAGCAAAGAGGCTAATGTGGTAAGTAATAAATCTGATGAGGATGCTTTGATTCTTTCCCTTGATAATGCTGATGATTCTTGGGTGTTAGATTCAGGGGCTTCATTTCATGCTACCCCCATAGAAGTTATTTTCTTGATTATGTCCAAGGGGATTTTGGGCTGGTTTATTTAGGAGATAACGAACCCTGTCAGATTGTTGGAAAGGGAAGAATCAAGATTAAGTTGCAGAATGGGAATCATTGGCTACTACGTGAGGTAAGGCATGTTCCAAAGTTAAGCAAAAATTTAATTTCAGCAGGGCAACTAGATGATGAAGGTTGTGTTGTTACATTTAGTGATAAAAATTGGAAGGTCACAAAGGGTGCCTTAGTAGTAGCAAAAGGTGTGAAAGTAGGCACCTTATATCTTTGTACAGGTCATATTGTTCCTTCTACTTTAATTGTTACGAAAAAGAGTCAATATTCAGGAACAGTTGCCAGTTAGCAGGTAGAAGATCATACTTGTTGTGGACTCGAATCAGACTGTGGCATAATAGACTTGGGCATATGAGTGCAAAAGGTATGAAAGTACTTCATTCAAATAATGTTTTACCAGGTCTAAAATGTGTTAATATGGATTTCTGTGAAAGTTGTGTGTATGGAAAACAAAAGAGAGTTAGTTTTCTCAAGGATGGGAAGCAAAAGAAAGATGAGAAATTGGAGCTTGTGCATACGAATGTATGGGGACCAGCTCAGGTATCTTCTCTCGGTGGCTCTCTGTATTATGTTACATTCATTGATGATGCAACTAGAAAGGTATGGATTTATTTCCTTAGGCAGAAATATGATGTATTTGAAACTTTCAAAAAATGGAGAAGCTTGGTTGAGAATGAGACGGGTAAAAAGATAAAATGTCTCAGATCTGATAATGGTGGTGAGTATTGCAGTAAAGAGTTTGAAGATTATTGTTCCTCTAATGGTATTCGTAGGCAGAAAATGGTTCCAAGGACTCCATAGGAAAATGGAGTGGCTGAGCGCATGAATAGGACAATAATGGAGCGTGCACGGACTATGAGATTGCATGTTGGGATGCCTTTAAAAATGTGGGCATAGACTATAAACACTGTTGTTTATTTAATCAACAGAGGTCCTTCTAATCCTCTGGGTTGTGGTATTCCAAAGGAAGCATGGAAAGGTAAGAAGGTGAGTTATTATTTTCTAAAAACCTTCGGTTGTGAAGCATTTGCACATGAAGATTCTAAAAATAGAACCAAGCTTGATGCAAAATCAAAGAAATGTGTATTTGTTGGATATGGCATTGATGAATTTGGTTATAGGCTTTGGGATTTTGGAAATCAAAAAATTGTGAGAAGCAGGGATGTCATATTTAATGAAAAAGTGTTGTACAAAGATCTGTTGATGCAGCATGAGAAGAAAAAAAACAATTATGTAGTGTTGGATGATATTCCCAACAATGATGTTTCAGTGGTTCCTCATGTTGGGCAACAATAGCAGCAACAAATACCACAAACTCATGTTAGACGATCTTCAAGGTTAAGTAGACCTCCAGAAAGATTCTCTCCCTCTTTGTATACTATTCTGTTAACTGATGCTGGTGAACCAGAATATTATGATGAAGCTATGCAGGTGGATACCAAGGTTCAGTGGGAGCATGGAATGAAAGAAGAAATGGACTCCTTGCTGGAAAATCAGACTTGGGATTTATGCAAGTTGCCTGGGTAAAAAGGCTTTACCAAACAAATGGATTTATAGGCTGAAAGAGGAGGATGGAGGTAAGAAAAGATTTAAAGCCAGATTAGTTGTAAAGGGATTTGCATAGAAAAAGGGTATTGATTTTGATGAGATTTTTTCCTTGTTGTTAAAATGACTTCTATTGTATTGTTTTAAGTATTGTGGCTGCTGAAGATTTGCATTTAGAACAGCTTGATGTTAAAACAACCTTTCTCCATGGTGATTTGGAAGAGGAAATATATATGGAACAGCCACAAGGATTTGAGGTCAAAGGTAAGGAGAAACTAGTGTGCAAATTGAATAAAAGTTTATATGGCTTGAAGCAAGCACCTCGGCAATGGTATTTGAAATTTGACAGTTTTATGGCTGAGCAAGGCTACAACAGGTGTAATTCTGACCATTGTGTTTATTTTAAGAGGTTGGATAATGATAGCTACATTATTTTGTGTTTATATGTTGATGATATGCTTGTAGCTAGGTCTAACATGGACCACATAAGAGAGTTGAAACAACAGTTAGCAAAGTCTTTTGCTATGAAGGATTTGGGGGCAGCAAAACAAATCCTTGGTATGAAAATTTGTAGAGATAGGAAAAATAGAAAATTGTTTTTATCTCAGGCTAATTATGTTGAAAAGGTGTTGCAGAGATTTCATATGGAGAATGCAAAAGCTGTTAGCACACCTTTGCCTATTCATGTCAAATTGACTAAGGATATGTGTCCAAAGACACAAGAGGAGGAAGAAAAAATGTCCAAGGTACCATATGCTTCAGCTGTAGGTAGTTTGATGTATGCCATGGTATGCACAAGACCAGATATTGCACATGTTGTAGGAGTTGTTAGCAGGTATTTGAGTCATCCCGAAGTTGAGCATTGGAATGCGGTAAAATGGATTCTCAGGTATTTGAGAGGTACATCCAATAATTGTTTATGTTTTGGGGGCTCTAATACTAATTTAAAAGGCTATGTTGACTCAAATTTAGCAGGGGATATAGATACCAAGCAGAGTACCACAGGTTATGTATTTACAGTTGGTGGGACAGCAGTGAGTTAGATTTCTCGATTGCAGAAGGTGGTTGCTTTATCCACCACAGAGGTAGAGTATGTTTCTGCAATAGAGGCGGCAAAGGAGATGATATGGCTGCAACTTTTCATGGATGAGTTGGGCAAACAACAGGCTGGAAATTACTTGTTTATAGACAACCAAAGTGCTATACATCTTGCAAAGAATTATGCTCTGCATTCTAAAACAAAACACATCCAGTTGAGATATCATTGCATTCGGTTAGTGTTGGAGGATGGACAGGTTAAGTTGGACAAGATACATACAGATGTCAATCCAGCGGATATGTTTACGAAGGCAGTGACAAGGGAGAAGTTGAGCTCCTCTTTAGCTTTGGTTGGTCTTCAAGGTTGAATTCAAGTATAACATAGCAGCAAGGTCCAAGGTACTTATTTTCAGTGGGAGCTGTAATTGTAGCAGTGTCATCCAGGATCAGTCTCCAAGTGGGAGATTGTGGTGGTGTGGAGCCTGATCAGTCTCCAAGTGGGAGATTGTTGGTATGTGGCGACTGATCATGCTATATTGTATAGCCCATGGTATACTGTACACCCCAGCCCCCTGTCCTTGCTGGGGTCTGAGGCCAGGCTGGGCTCGGGTGGGGGTTCGGGGGTGGCAGCCCTCATGAAAAATTTTCTTCCTACTTTTTCACATGATCACCGAAAAAGGGAAAAATCAATGGAAAAAGAAAAATCTGATTTTGTAGAACCCTAAAATCTGGAAGCTTCTAAGCTTGGTAAAAAGGGGGTTCGGATGGGTATTTCAGTATGATGAAAAATGCTATTATTCGTAAGATTGTAATAGGGTTTTTACTGGATAATAAAAGTATTGGATGGTTGCGGTTTGGTGGATGTAGCCCAGATTGGGTGAACCACGTTAAATTCTCTGTGTTATGATTTATTTTGTGTATGTTTTAGTTTCTCTGTTTATTATATAAAATCTACATTTAATTGTTAGATCTGCCATCTCTAACCCTAACATCCTCTGCAGCTGCAGGTCGGATCCTCAACTCGCCACCCCACAACAAATCTTCAATAGGACTCCACAAACTCTGGTGATCTCTCACATAACAAATCTCACTCTAATACAAATCTGGTGTAGCCACAATAAGAGGGTCCTCAAAGAGATCAATTTGGACCGTGCAACAAGAGTTTCACAACGGAACAAGCATAGAATATGGAGGAAAATGTAGTTTCAAACGCAGGTTCAAACATTCTTATTATCAAAAATTTCAATTACAATCGGCTTGCAACATCTAGGCTTACAAATTTGGCTCACAGGTTTGATACAACATGCTCAAAATACAATATTCCTATATGATCCTTAACTCAAGCAAAAATCTTACACATTGAATCCAATACTCATTCCTAGCTTATCACTTACTATCCTAATGATCATTACAATGCTTTATATCATATCCTTAGATCTAAAATCTTCCACATCGACCAAAGATCATTATAATCCCTAATGAAGGAAATGTAATGTGTGCATGAAAAAGGTTGGCCTCAAATTTAATTTTCTCCTCGGTAGGTGCATAGAATGAAGTGTGTACCAATAATTAAAGGTCGGGGACACTCCACGAAACAATTTGAAACAAATTGCAAGGATCTACAAGTTACAGGAAAGATCCACAAGAGATAAAACTAGTCGTTAGGTTTGAAACTATTCCGGTGTCGATTCAAGAAATTGCCACTTAATTCAGAAGTGATAACTTTTCAGAAAAAAGATCCAATTGATCTGAAATATTGGAATAAGGAAAATGAACATGTTCACAATGAAAACCTATTTTTTATTTACATTAGCTTCTATTTCAATGCATTTATCTTGTTTACGCTCTATGATTTTACCCCTCACACACCCGTGTACCCTAAGAATGTCTTGAATTATAGAGCATTATTTGGAGGGGTAGGTTGAGGATTAAAGCCAATTTCATCAGGTCTACCATCAACCCTTCCTTGCATATGATGTGGTTGAGAAGTGTCACATACAATATTGTGAATGTGAATTTCTTCAGGTTCAATGAAATCTACATGCTTCTACACTAATTTAGCATCATTCAAAGGACCTGGACATGTTCCTTCATGAGGCCATAAATCATCTAGTCATCTAAGCAAATTTCAAAAAAATCATGAATAAAATCCTTTAAAGTATTGATAATTATTTGACTAAATACCACCAGAGCATTCTTCAATCCAAATGGAATGATTGCATACATGTAGGATCCCCATTTGGTAGCAAATTTTGTTTAGGCTTGATCTTCCTCCCTAATATTTACTTGGTGGTATCCAAGGAAACCATCGATAAATGTGTAAATCTCCCTTCCGGCTACTAACTCTAGTATTTCCTTTGTAAAAGGTGTGGAAAATGGGTCTTGAAAGTCAACACACACCCTTATTTCTCTAGTCTTTTTATTTTATACTACCATTGGGATTATCCATTTTGTATCCTCCACTGGTTTGATTACCCTAGCAACTAACATCTTATCTATTTCAATTTTCACCTTCTTCTTCATGTTAGGGTTTAATCTATATGGTCTCTTTTGGACCGATTTAACACCTTCTTTGAGTTGGACTTTCATAAATCCAACTTCCTCCTTGATTCCTTTCATTTTGATAAAGTTCTGGGGAAATAGATCTTGGAATCCTATTAGTGCTTCTATCATTTGTGCAACTACTTTCTCATCCCAATAATCACCTATCTGGGCCAATTTAGGATCCCCTTTTGCTTCAATGTTTGTTTCTTTTAGTTTTAGGGGTTCATTATAGTATTTCTATTTTGGGGTCATGGATTATTCTATCTCCCTCTCCCCTTGACCTATTTCTATATCTGGTGTTTATTCTTCCTCATCATCTTGTACTGCACATCAATGCCTTTCTAATCCGATTACTTCCCATTTCATCTAGTTAGTGTATTTCTATAATCCTTCCTCTGTAAATGGTGTGAAATGGGGTTGTAGTACTGCTATCTCACTTGCTTCTACCAGACTAAAGATAATTTCCTTCATTTTAGTTAGTGTGGTTTGGATTTAAGGGTTTCACTATAAAAACAAAAAGTTATAGATGAAATCCATAGTCATTTTTTTCCATGTTCTAGTCTCATCCCATCTTTCTTGATCAATGTACCATGTTCTTACTAGTGGAATTAATGTCTAGTAGACTAGTTGTATATATAATATGCTATCATATTCATAGTTTCCCTCCCAGTGATGTATATATATCTAGGTAATGTTGAGGCAAGATATCCCATTCATAAGGAGGTATATCCTCATAATCTCCTATATTTTGTATAAATTTATCCTTGATCAATATTTTGAATGTCTCCCATTTGAAAATGGTTTATTTTTGTGTTAAACCAACACACAGTAGTGCAAATAAGAGTATCTGATAAAGCTTCTAGCCTCTATGCTTCAATGGGGAAGGTCTCCTCTATTTGGGCTATATAGGGTAGTAGCTCTCCTACTCCAAAGTGTTTGGGTAGCATATTTTGAGAATTCCTTTTTGTAATATGACAAATATGTTGAGGATTCTCATCCTCATCATCTCTTTCATTTTCCCCGATACCGCACATGTCCTTCACTACACTACCTTCTATCGCCAGTGATTTCCTTATCATGAATAATCTTTGAGAACCAAAGATCCTCTAGGATTATACTTCTTGATTGTCCTACATCCATGCCTCTAGTACCATCTCACTATCAGTACTCATTTCAGTATCATTTGCCTCAACTTCTCCCTCTGATTTGGGCTCTTCTAGATTTTTAGTTGTTAGAATGGTTATGGTGTATATAATCTTGTTACTATCCACATAATCTTCTACATTGACCTCTTCTATATAGGATCCTTCTTTCTTCTTACCTAGGGGTATGTGGACCACTCCTTTGTCATCCAAAAAGGAGATTTACTCCTTAAGGGAATCTACATACCATCTCAGTCCTAATAATGCATCAGGTGAATCAAAATTTTCCTTCATTGTAATTACCTCGAAGTTCACAAACTATCTTAATCCTCTTACACTAACTTCTACATCTCTCCATGTCCCCAGTGTCTTCATGTCGATACCGTCTGTTAAGTTGATGTTATAGGGAGTTGGTTCTAGTATTGGTTTTCCCAAGTACTCCTAGATTCTTTTAGGAATTAGGTTAACATATGATCCCAAATCGACCATTACCTTAGGAATATCCTTATGGTGGATCTAGAGTTCAATCATTATCGCTTTTGTTCTCTAATGTTTTACTACTGTTCTAACTTGTGGTATGTTCTTATTGTTCCAATATTTGTTGAATTGCTTTAGATTTTTGAGTAGGTCATGTTGTTTGACTAATTTTGGAAACTTTTTAAGATATTTTAGTTATTGTTCCATAAAATAGCCATTTTATTCCTTCTCTCTTTCTTGCTCTTGTTTAAGAATTCTTCTAGTTTGTTCGACTATTTGATCATGTTGTGCCTTTGTGGGAAAAAATGTCCCTTCCTCTTTAGAGGCTACCTCTTCTCCTATAGTTGTCACATTTTCTCTCTAGGTATGTGTGCCCTATCGGGTTACCACTGCTACATTGCCTTTTTTATTAGGATTAGATTTTGTGAAGTATTATTATCTAGTGATATCCTCTTCCATGGTGTACCCTTCATCCTTTCCTAATTTTTTGCATCACCTAGTCCCTTCCTCAAGGTTCTTGGATGTTTTATAGAGGATCCTAGCCCCTCTAGCAGTATTTGAGTCTTGTTGTTTTTCATTTTGGCCTTTTTATTATGCATTTTTGTAATGTTGGCACACTTTCTCGTAGTTAAATGTATCATGGTCTTCTTCACTGTAAAATCCACATTTCTTTCTCTTTTCCCCTAGCATTTCATAGTGAAATTTCCTGGCTTGTCATAATTAAAGCAAGTTGCATCAACTCTTCTTCCTCTTCCTCGTCTGTGGCCTCTTCCTCCTCGGTAGGGGTCTTTTTCATTGTATGTTCCTCAGCTTTGTTTGGATTAAGGTGTCACAACCTTTGAGTCCTAACATTAATGATGAGATAAATATTTATGCAAATATTGATATATCCTAAGTTACCAACTATAATAGTTTGCATAGCACTTTGTGAGATCCATCAGGGAGTGTTATATCCTACATGCAAGGTGCAGAGCTCAACGGGGTGCCACTTGTCATCTAGCTGCTTATTGGAAGCATTATTAATTATGCATACTTCATGGAGGTGTGCCATAGTGCCACTTATCAGTTGGGTGTTCATTTGGAGAGAGGAGTTTGTAAAAACTTCTCAGAGTTGCACAGTGGTGACATGTGTCAAGGCATGTTGAGTTAACTATGGCATATTTCTACCTTTTAGGAATTTGGAGACTACTTTGAAAATTCAAGGTTGTAAGTTGCTATTTTCAATTAGATTTGTGCAAGGATGAAGTTTCTATTCCTAGTTGAGTTAAACTTGGAATGTAGATGCCCAAATTTTTGGCAAGTTCTTTTTTTCATGTGCATGTTGCATTCTTTTGCATGTAGTATCTTTCTTGTTGCATGTTCATCCATGGGAATGGGTTCAAGGAAACTTCTATCCTGAGCACTATAGACTCTATATATAGAGGAGTTATGGGAGAAGATTTATTTGTAACGATTATGTTGTTGGATATTCTCTAGAAGAGCAAGATGTAATCTTCAATGTAAATTGGAGATGCAATCTCCATGATAAGGTTGCGAGCTTGCAATTGTATTGTAACTAGTTTTTTTTTCTACTAATAAAATGGCTCTATGCTTTGGAGTGTGGGGTTTTAACCTGAAAGGGTTTTCCCCATGTACATCTATGTTATGTTCTTTTTTCTATTATTTTATTCTTTAAATGTTAATTTTACATGTCATAATTTTGTTGAAATGTTAAGGGATTTGAATAGCTATACTTCTTTCCTCTAAGGATTAATGGGTGAAATCAAAACTATGTTCATTTCCGCTATAAGACATACTTGTATGTGCATACATGTTCTCGGATGCCATTCTAGGATCGAAATTTCCCTTTAATTTGGTATCAAAACTCAATTCCAGATTTGCATGTGCTTTCATGTGCATGTATGCAAGTTGCATGTACTTGCATGTGTATTTCATGTACTCACATGGGCTTGCATGTGCCCACATGGTGATGCATGTGGTGTTCGGTTTTCTAGGTATTTATTTTGGTGATTCCTTAGCCTTGGAGGATTGATGGAATCTAAGTTGGAGGAATGGACTAAAATTAATCCTTGTTTGAGTGAAAGCTCTATAGTTGATCTTTTTTTCAGGAGACAACAGGAAATGTGAAGGATAGAGAAGATGGAGTTCGGAGTTAATCATGAAAATGATCTAGAATTCTTGGTTAGATAGTTGAATAACCCTGGGGCATGGGGTGTGGTTACACTTCATGGTTGTTTGAGAAAAGTATTCAAATTGGGTGTCTGAGATGGATCCCCTAGTGATGCAGAGATACTTTTGTTGTTGTGATCGTGGTGTCTTTTGCTTCTTCCTAGTCCTTTCTTTAGATCCTTGTATTGGAAGGCACTATTTTATAATCTTCAAATGTATGTAGGATATGGAGTTGATCTTTGGATTATTTGGAAGCTTCTAGAATATCCTAACTCTCTCTTGGATGCATGTGTTATAAATCAAGGTATAATTTGCATCAATATAAACTTAAATAAGTGGTTGAAAATCTGAAAATATATGTCCAAGATAACCATAACAAGATTAATTGATTGACAATTGCAACAATAAAATAAAAATCTACAATACCACAAGTCAGCAACACAAGTGACACAAGATATATGTGGAGAAATCCTTGCGGGAAAAAACTCCACACCCAAAGAGATCCAATGTTTGTATTAATCTTTAAGGAAGTGCATCAATACAAAAGTCCTCTCTCCAATCTAGTAGCACTTCGTCATCCTAACAACCCACAAAGAACTCATACAAAACCACCACCCCAAGCCTCCAATATATAGAAGTTTGTGGGAGAGAATATCACAAATGGTATCCCAAAAAAACAAGAAAAACCACCTAGAAAAACCCACGCCCCATTTAGTGGACAACCCATAAATATGGAATAAAATATTTAATAATCACATGCCTTCACATGGGTGCCTAACCCACAACCAATCAAAATGAGTCAAACCTGAGTGCTCCATAAGTCTCTGATGACTCCAACGGATACATTCAAGATCATGTACCACCATACAAAACTTGGGCGACCAACCATGCAAGAGCATGCAAAACATGCAAATAACATGCAAGGACATGCACACTCAAGTGGTCCCAACCTAGAAAATTGGAAGCCTAAGAATAATATTCTCCCAAGATGCCTTGTAACCACTACTGTGAAGGGTCCACCTCTTTGAATGCAATTACAGTTTTTCATAGGAAAATAATTAATAAATATTTTGTTCCTCATGTCCTCAAGAACACTTTCCAAAGAATGTGGAGACACATAAATAAACTTAGGATAGAAATTTTAATGTCACCTATCCTAACATTCTCCCACTTGAAATTATACATTGGAATTACATCCATGAGATACAAATAAAACATATAATCAAGTACAGTGATCAAGGCCCGTGGCCTTTCTACACCAAGAGAACTTATTTGTGGTCATTGGCTTCATTAGAGAATCTACAAAATTATTCAAATTTTCAATCTTCTCAATCAAAACCTTACCATTTTCTACCATTTCTTGTACAAAGTGATGCTAAACATCAACATGTTTAGTACGAGCATGATACATAGGATTTTTAGCTAAACATATGGCACTCTGACTATCACATCCAATCCTCACTGTCTTGCAATCAAAACCAATGTCATTACCAAGTCTTTGTAACCAAACTGCCTCCTTAGAAGCATGTGTAGATACCATATACTCTGCTTCGGTGGTGGATAATGCAACTGTAGGCTCCCTCCTACTCATCCAACTCACTACCCCTCCAAAAAAAGTAAAAACAAAGTCACTAGTTGACCTTCGACTATCCAAGTCACCTGTCCAATCTACATCAACAAAACCCTGTATGTCCAATGACTTATCCACATAATTAGTACCATGATAAACCAAATAGTAATTAAAAGTATCACACAAATATCTAAACACCCTCTTAACAAAATTATAATGCTCTCTACCAATGTTATACATCAACTTGCTCAAAACTCCCACTGCTTGGGCTATATCTTGTCTAGTGCAAACCATTGCATACATTAAACTACCAATGACACTAGAATAAGGAAAATTAGACATCTCTTCAACATCATCATCAGAATTAGGACACATATCTAAACTCAACTTAGTACCAATTGGAAATGGAATATTTACTGGTTTACAGTCATGCATATTAAACTAAGTTGTAAAATAGTATCAACATACTTACTCTAACTTAACCAAAGATTTTTGTGAGCCCAATCCCTAATGATCTCCATCCTAAGAATATATTTTGTACCCCCAAAATCCTTCATATCAAATGTGTCATAAAATAGAGTCTTAAGCTCCTTAATCATCACCTCATTGTTACCCATAAACAAAATGTCATCAACATACAAGACAATGATTAGAATCTAATCGTCAATAACATTAAAGTAAACATAATGATCCTTCTCACTTCTAACAAAAATCAACTTCAATGCAAACGCATAAAACTTTGGTATCACATCCTGGGTGACTGTTTTATACCATGTAGAGATCTCTTTAACCTACTAACTAAGTGCTTTTTTCCTTTCACAACAAAATCGTCGGGCTATCACATATAAATTTCTTCCTCAAGATCTCCATGCAAGAAAGTAGTTTTAACATCCATTTGATCTATTTCAAAATCATAATCAATAGCAATAGATAATAAGAATATAACAGAAGTTAACTTAGTAACAAGAGAGAAAATTTCACCAAAATAAACTCTTTCTCTCTGGGAGTAGCCCTTAGCCACTAATCTAGCCTTGTACCACTCTAACCAACCATCCACTCCAAATTTCTTTTTAAACACCCATTTGCAACCAATGGGCTTCCTTCCTTTGGAAAGACTCATAAAATCATAGTTATCACAACTAACTAGAGCCATCATCTCCTCTTACATGGCCTACATCCAAGACTCACTTTCTTTTGAAGAAAGAGTCTCCTTGTAGGATCTAGGTTCATCATCGATATTCAACAAAGAAAATACACAACAGAAATTATGTGGGCTATTCCTTTCAACTATATTTCGTTGCCTTGTGGATCTTCTCAAGGTAGGAGTAAGGGGCTCTTGCTACTCTTCTTCTTCTTCATTCTCATCTTGCACATCATATGAACTTTCTAAACTCTTTGAAAACTCTTCTTCTTCTATCTCCATCCTAAAATTCATTTGATTGTTCTTCCACTTGTACATCTTCTTGCTTCTCAATATTTGTCTCAAAGGGAACTTTTTTTGTTTTATCTTTCTCCTTTGGTTGTTCTTCACCTGAGTAAGCTCTAAACTCCCTAAAAATTACATCTCTAGAGAAAACCATTTTATAGGTTAGTGGATTCCGAAGCTTATAACCTTTTACATTCTCACATAACCAAAAAAGATGGATTTTTTTGCTTTTGGATCCAACTTAGAATGCTTCTCTTAAGGAACATGAACAAAAGCCTCACTACCAGAGACCCTTAAATGTGAAACAAAAGGATTTCTATATATCCACAGTTCATAAGGAGTTTTATCAACAAGAGCTAAACAAGTTGATCTATTAACCAAATAACATGTAGTACTTACAGCTTCTACCCAAAAGCATCTATCAAGCTTAGCACCACTCAACATTCTCCTAGCTCTTTCCATTAAGGTTTGGTCCATTCTTTCTACTACCCCATTTTGTTGAGTTGTATAAGGTGTAGTCTTTTTTCAAACAATACCTGCATGATTATAGAACTCATCAAATTCCCTAGAATAATACTCACCCCCATTGTCAGATCTTAACACCCTTATCTTATAATTCGTTGCTTCTCAACTAAGGCTTTAAATTCCTTAAACTTAGTGAAAACTTCAGATTTTGCATGCATGAAATAAATCCAAGTGTATATTGACACATCATTAATGAAAGTAACATAATAATGATATTTTCCAAAAGAGTCAACATCCATTGGTCCAAACACGTCTGAATGAATGATCTCTATTAATCTCTTAGCTTTATTAGTCCCATTAGGAAATGATGATCTATTCTATTTACCAAATGCATAATGCTCACAAAAATCATTCTTACCAACAAAATAATTAAAAAGACCATCAACCAAATTTTTATTCAAAATAGTCGTAAGACATTTTTCACTTATGTGACCCAATCAGTGGTGTCAAAACATACATGGATTTTTAGTGCTAGTTACATTGGAAAAATTAAAAAATGTGTAGACATTAAGCCTAAATAAAGTCACTATCTGAGATCTTTTAGCAATCACCAAACTCTCTCTTACCAACCTGCAACTATACTTGTCAAATATCACATGCATTCCAGAATTTTTCAACTTGGATACTAAAATCAAATTTCTCGAAAGTCCTAGAATATGTAAAACATGATCAATGGTTTTAACCCTTCCATCACTGAAACATAACTTTACCTTTCCCTTACCAAAAATTGTCTTCATGTTGTCATCACCAAAGAAAACTTCTCCCCCATCATAGGCTGAATATTAAGTAAACCACCCCTTGTGAGGAGTCATATGGTAGGGGGAACCTGAATTAGTAAGCCAAACATCATTACTAATAGTGTTATCAGAAATAAACAAAGCATCAGAATCACCATCTTCAGAGGAATTTTTTGTGGAAGTATTTGAACTCTTTTTCTTGTTCCTATACTCCTTTTTCACATGCCCTCTTTTACCACAATTCCAACACTTTACTCTGCTCTTCTTGAGGGTTTTATAGCATCATTTACACTTGCCTCTATTCTTATCCCCTGTAGGCCCTCCTTTTTATTTGGAACTTCCTCACACATGCAAAGCATCTTGGGAGCCCACATTCATAGACTCTCTCCTCGTCTCTTCCAAAAGAAGTATTGCAATGAGACTATCCATCTTCAATGTTGTACCACTGCCACTTATAGAAACAATTAGATTTTCCCAAGATTCGAATAAAGATCAAATAAAAATAATACATTTATCTTCTTCTTCTAACTTAACATCTACTGATGCAAGCTGACTTAAAATCATATTAAAATCATTTAAATGTTCTACAATAGAATCACCATCCTTCATTTTCAAAAAATACAAACATCTTTTGAGATACAACTTATTAGTTGAACTTTTAGTTTGATATATATCACCTATCCTCTTCCACAAATTGTATGTGATGGCTTCTTCTAAAACATTCAAGAGGATAGAATTTGCAAGACACAACCGAATGGTTCCTCATTCCTTCTTATCCATTTTCTTTCAATCTTCATCAGACATTTTCTTTGGTTTCATTCGATTTGAAACCACCAACCACTAATCTCTCTCTTCAAGGAGATCCTCCATCTTCAACTTCCACATCTCATAGCCAATGCCATTGAATTTCTCAATATCCAGATGAGAGGTAGAGGCCATGGTTTTCAATCTTCTTCACAAATCTGCAAAACCCACAATGCAAAATCTCCCACTGCAACCAAAAAACCTTCAACACAAAAAAAAAGGTGTCCCTCTCTTAACAGAACTGATAGCTTTGATACCAAATGTTATAAATCAAGGTGTAATTTGAAAAAATATGAACTTAAATATGTGGTTGCAAATATGAAATTATATTTTCAAGATAACCATAACAAGGTTAAGCGATTGGAAATTGCAATAGTAAAATAAAAATCCACAATACCACAAGTCATCAACATAGGTGACACAAGATATATGTGGAGAAACCCTTACAAAAAAAAACTACACACCCAAAGAGATCCAATGTTTGTATTAATCTTCAAGGAAGTACATCAATACAATTATCCTCTCTACAATCTAGTAGTACTTCGTCATCCTGACAACCTGTAAAGAACTCATACAAAACCACCATCCCAAGGCTCCAATATATAGAAGTTTTTGGGAGAGAATACCACAAATGGTATCCAAAAACAACAAGAAAAACCAGCTGGAAAAACCCACACCCCACTTAGTGGACAACGCATAAACATGTAAAATTCAATAATCACATGGCCTTCACATGGGTGCCTAACCCACAACCAAGCAAAATGAGTCAAACCCGAGTGCTCCATAAGTCTCCAATGACTCCAATGGCTACATGCAAGCTCATGCACCACTATGAAAACTTGGGTTCCCACCCATGCAAGAGCATGAAAAACATGCAAATAACATGCAAGGACATGCACACTCAAGTGGTCCCAACCCAGAAAGTTGGATGCCTCAGAAGAATATTCTTCTGGGATGTCTTGTAACCTCCACCATGAAGGGTCCACCTCTTTGAATGCAATTAAAATTTGTCATAGGAAAATAATTAATATATATTTTGTCCCTCATGTCCTCAATAACACTTTCCAAAGAATGTGGAGACACATAAATCAACTTAGGATAGCAATTTTAATGTCACCTATCCTAACATCATGTTCATTATGGTAGTGGATTTGGCCTAGAAATGGGCCTAGAGTTCCTGAACCACTATTTTCCTAGTGGATGTTTATACTTGCATGCCTCATATTCATGTTCCTTGGGTTTGAGGGTTTTATATATTTTTCTATCAAAATATATGGCGATGCATATTCATGAAAATCCATTGTCCTATATTAACTGCTATGTTTTCTTTCTGACCTTTGGGTCTTCTAGATGTGAAGTGGATATAGATTTTCATGTGTGTTGAAAAGTATGGTGGTTTTGTAGTGTTCACATGGTTTAACAAAACTTGCGGTCTCTTAGATCTGCAAAAAACTATTTTTTGGGTCATGGATGATTCTGGATGTAAGATAGTTGCAACTCTACATGCATGCTTTGTGCATGGTTTGAGGAGATTTCAGATCTTCTCTATTTGGATATACTGGTATGTGATTAGTCACTCAACATTTTTGTTGTGAATGCTTGAAGGGTTCCTAGACTATGGTGCTCATGTTGTGTCTTTTTTTGGAAAATCAAATCTATTAGTGATCTGGTGTTTGAGTCTTAAAAGCTACATGATATCTTCTTTGATATCCCTA
The DNA here is from genome assembly GCA_007258455.2 of Sequoia sempervirens. Lineage (NCBI taxonomy): Eukaryota > Viridiplantae > Streptophyta > Pinopsida > Cupressales > Cupressaceae > Sequoia > Sequoia sempervirens. The sequence goes on from VDFB02000008.1 coordinate 45,795,227, forward strand.
TTTTGCATGTTACTAATGTAATGATGTGTTTGCATGTTCAATGTTTGATATCTATGGGTCATGTAGTTGTATGGGCTAATCACCCATTTAGTTGTTGTGGGAGGACTTAGATGTGGATTTTCTATATCCATGCGATTGATTTAGAGTTGATGCAGATTCCATTAGTTGACCTTGTATGTGGTCACTTGTATGTTAGTATGTGTTGCATTGGGATGAGAGGATGGTGTTGAGTACCTAGATAGTTGGTTGTGGGGACCTGTAGCATATTTTATCATGATGTCATGGATAGCTTGAATACTCTATTTTGTGTGAGCTATTGTGATAATGATGGTGTATCTCCTTGCCTTGGAGATCTTGGTGCCACTTGATATTAGTGTCAAATGGACATGTGGCTGTGTGAACCTGGAGGATTTTCATATTAGGAGATGGTTAAGTCATGATGCTTGGAGAGCTAGGTATCACTGTTCAGGGGGAGCTTTAGAAGTGACTATGGATTCATCACTTGGTGATGGATGATCATCTTTAGTGTTGCATATGTTATTAGGAGGAGATCTTAGATCATGTTGCTACAAAAGGGTTCTTTTGCATTTTCATGGGCACTATTTGGAGATGGTCATATTTATGAGATTAGAGATGAGTGATACCTTAGATCCATGGAGGACTTTTGGAGTCTTTGGTTGGGGTGTCGACAATGCTCTGGAAGGTGATGTTGGTTTAGAGTATGTTTTTGGTATGTCATCATAGACTCTTGATGGTGCACTAGAGTTTTTGCATATTGCATTGCTCTTGAGACCATGGTTTGTTTGCTTGGAGCAAGTGATATCCTTGGAGGAGATGGTGATCCTTTGTTGAGAGGATGGGTTCTAGTGTTGTTCCTTGATGGATTTTGGATTACACATTAGAGTTTTGGCATAATACTATTTAGATCATGATGCCATGATAGGTCCCTAACTGTAGTTGGAACTTTGACAATGATCTCGAAAGTTCTCTATATTTTGAGTACATTGGTCATGTGCTTGAGATCTTCATGAAAATGTAGTGTTTTCATTTGGATCTTAGCATGGTTTGACTGGTTGTTACTTCACATGGATGCATGGAGACATGGTGAGGCTATATTTCTCTTGAGATGAGAGAATTTGTTGAGATGAGTACTCTTGATGAGATCTTACCAGGAATTATAAGGAGTTTTTAACTTGAACATGGACATGAGTTCCTGATAAACCTATGAGGAGATTGCTCTTGGATAAGTCATGATGACTTGGATATCTTGGAGGAGCATTCTCATTCCCCACTATTGGTCTACTCGATAGTTTGTCACTTGAGAGGCTTAGCCCATTGGTCCTCTCAGGTGTTATTCTTATCTTTTATTTATATGGATCTTGAACTATGATTAGATGGTTCTAAAGGATTCATATGAGATATGTTCACCATGGTTATCTCCTTGAGCATATGAGTTAACATTTTGATATAATTTATGAGGAGTTTAGGAGATGGTAGTGGGATGATTTCCTGGTATAGGAAATGGACTTAGTTTGGTCTTGTCTTGAGAAGCTTACATCCTTGAGATTACATGCATATGTTGTGTATGATCTTGGAGATTGAATAGGATGGGTGTTGTTGAGGTTTTTCTTTTGTAGTTGTGGAGGAGATCATACTTGACATAGTTGATATTTTAGAGGTATATGTAGAAGGAAATTATACAAGTGTATGATGTGCAGAGTTTCTATCTTTGGTCTTGCTTTTCTTCCTAGATGTTTGGATTCACATGATGTTGGTGTTGAGATCATGAGCGGAGCTATGGTGATCACTGGTTTGTGGTCATATGTTATCACTTGGTTTTGGGTGATGACATTGGAATTTCTTTATCTCTATCCTTTGCCAGATGTGGATAACATGGGATAGCTTTGGAGACTTGTGAGAGATATACTTGTAGCAGTTGGTTGCAGGTTGTGCAGGTCATTATGGATGGTTCTTGATATTGCATGGATACATCCTCAATGTGGTACTATTGGTAGACTTGGTATGCCTTTATTTCTTTTCAGACTATACATTAACCATGCAGTGTGAGTTCCTAGATGTGTTTGTCTTTGTTGACTATTTGACACAAGGAGCTTGTGATTGCAGTTGATGACTTGGATATGTTGTTGACATGAGTTTTCTGATATTGTGCATACCTTTGAGGTATGGTAGATTGGATGGATTAGTATTTGTTGTGGGTGTTATTTTTGGTCTTGTGAGTTCATCAGTTAGATGAGGGTAACCTATTTTGGATGTTTTAGTTGATGGTTTGTCTTATTCTTTGGAGGATTCTTTGGCTTCAAAATTATGTTCTAGTTACAGGATCGGAGTTGGTTAAGCTTTTTTTGAGCTCATGATCACAATGGAGTTGTAGTAGTATCCTATAGCCTTTGATATTAGTTGGATTTGAGGCTTGTGTTCTTTAGATTGGTGCATATACACCATGGCTTGTTCCTTTCCTTTGGAGGATGGTAGGAACTATTGCCTAAGATGGTGGAAATCTTGGATATTATTGAAAGTGTCTTGGTTGGAGCATGAAAGCATTGTTCAAGATTCATGTGATTGCATGTATGGATATATGATGTGTTTTCATTAGTTGAATCTTAGTAGTTAAATCCTGTTTATTCCATGGAATCTTGGCAAGTCTTCGACAAGTGGAAGAATTTTGGGATTTGTAAGGAAGCTAAGGTAGCAAAACAACTTCCTACACTAATATTGAGAGGAGGATAATGCAAAAATTTTATAGATCTTTAACAATTATAGAAAGTTAAATAGAAATAAACATAAATATCATGCATACCACAACACAGTGATTTATGTGAGGAAAACCCTTTTAAGAGAAAAAATCCACACTCCAAAAGCCACCCAATATATTATTCAAAAATCAAAAATATTACAATATACTTGTAGAGCAAGCTTCTCATAGGAGTATCACCAACTAGAGATCTAGAGTCAATATGACTACTATTAGAATCTTAGAATACATCACAATACACAGTCGTAATATGATGCCCTCATAAAATAGGATTTCCTTCTAGGGCAAGTCAAACCAACAAAATATCGATTGTTAGATTTGAGACCTAATGATGAATGGTCATGATTTACAATAATAAAATATACATAAAATATGGTTTTTGGGGGCGCTGCCACCGAACCCCTACTAGGGTGCATGATCCCTAGACCCCCACAAGGGGTACCCCCTTATACCTCCCACACTAACATATCAATAGTACCTTAAGTATTTGCAAGATTGAGACACATTTTCCCAACAAATATCCCACTTTTTGAACACCTTGCAAGAGCAAAACATCATGTATTAATTGTTAGGCATCAAGAGCCCCATTGTCTCTGAACGCCATCTAAAATTCCCTATGCTCACAAGCTTAGTTAAAGAATCAACAAAAAATTTCAAAGTCTCTACCTTAACCAACTTCACCCTGTCATCATCAACCATATCTCTAACAAAATGATATTGTACATCAATGTGCTTGGTCTTGGCATAAAATGTCAGGTTTTTGGCTAGACATATTGCGCTATCACAATAAATTGTCACTACACCTTGTTTTATTCCAAATTTTGAACATAGTCTCTTAAGCAAATGGCTTTTTTACAAGCATGGGTAGCTTCCATATACTCATCTTTAGTAGTGGACAAAGCAACCACAACCTATCACTTACTCATCCAACTAATTGCACCACCAAATAAAGTAAACACAAGCACAAGTGGAATTTCTTCTATCAACATCACCTGCCCAGTCTGAATTCACATAACCATGAATATCAAGGGAAATCTTGTTTTTAGTCATATTACTATGATAACACAAGGAATATTCTAAGTTACCATGCAAATATCTAAAGACTCTTTTAACTTCATGCCAATGAACTCTACCAAGATTAGACATATATCTAGAAATAACTCCCATTGCTTGGGAAAAGTTTGGTCTAGTACAAATCATAGCATACATCAAACTTCCAACTACACTCTGGTAAGGCACTCTACTCATATCTTTCATCTCTGATGGGGATGTTGGACACTCTAAAATATATAAATTTGGTTCCTATTGAACAATCCTGCATATCAAACCTTTGTAAAATTGAATTGACATACTTTATCCAAGTCATATCTTTTTTTTCACTCTATCTATTTTAATTTCCATCCCAAGAATGTGTTTAGCTACGCCAAGGTCTTTCATTTCAAATTTAGCAATAAGTTGAGATTTCAGTTTTGAAATCATACCTTTCCTTTTATTAATAAATAACATATCAACATATAATGCAATAAATAGGAAATGATCACCATCAGTTTTATAATAACCACAATCATCTAATTTAGAACGCTCAAATCCCAAAGTCAACACATATGTATCAAAATTTTGGCACCACATCCTACGACTTTATTTTAGGCCATACATAGATTTATTCAATTTGTAAACCAATTTAATTTTACCTTTCACCACGTAGTGCTCTAGATGTGTCATATAAATATCCTCCTCCAAGTCGCCATGAAGGAAAGTAGTTTTCACATCCATTTTCTCAACCTATGAATCATAAGCAGTAGTAATAGAAAGCAAAAATATAATGGATGTCACTTTTGCAATAGGAGAAAATATCTCACCATAATCAACACCCTCAACTTGAGAGTAACCTTTGGAAACCAACCTTGCTTTGTACCTCTCAATACCTCCATCGGAACCAATCTTTTTCTTGAACACCCATTTGTAACCAATAGTTTTTTGTCCTTCAAGAAATGGTACAAGATCCCATGTATCATTCTTTTTCAAAGTTGTCATTTCTTCATCCATATGAATCTTCCAGGATTCTACACCATTCATACCTAATACCTCTTCTATCGATGTGGGTTCAACCATGTTAGTATTCAAAGAAAAAATACATCTCTAATCATCAAGTGAGTACCTTTCAGGTGGTTGTCTATGCCTTGTAGACCTACAAACAAGCTGAGTTGGAGGTTCTTCCTCCTCTTCCGAAGATTCTGAGCTACATGATCTCTCCTCAATTTCTTGCCTATCCATGGGCCTTAATTCAATTTTCTCATATGTAGAAGGAAATTGAATCACATCTTTCTATTTACTTTATTCTGGTCGTAATGTAATAGAAGACGAATTAGTTTCTCTAAAAATAGCACTTCTACTATGTATTACCTTCTATACAATAGGATCCCAAAGCTTGTATCCTTTCACACCATAACTATATCCGATGAAGATACATTTCATAGCCTTGTTCTCCAACTTTGTTTGTTTCTCCTTTGGCACATGTGTATATGCCTCACAACAACAAAATATTAGATGTATTAATGAAGGCTTGTGACTCGACCATGCCTCTATAGGCGTCTTATTAACGAGAGATGATGTAGGAAACATGTTAATCAAATAATAGGCAGTGGCAATAGCTTTAACCCAAAACCTTTGTTCTAGGCCAACACCACTCAACATACTCCTAGCCTTCTCCATTAGTTTCTTGTTCATTCTTTCTACAACTTCATTATGTTGTGGAGAATATAGAGTTTTCTTCTATCTATGAATACCACAATATTTACAAAATCTATCCAAATCATTAGATAAAAGTTCATTGTCATTATTAGTCCTCAAACATTTTATTTTCTTTCTAGTCTACAACTCAACCATTGATTTAAATTCTTTAAATTGACTAAAATCTTTAGATTTACTCTTTAGAAAATACACCCATGTCCTACTATAATCATCAATAAAGAAAACATAATACATGGATTTACCAATTGAAGGAACATCTATAGGATCAAACACATTAGAATGAATAAGATCCAATACACCACAAGATTTATGAGAACTCAAGTAAAACTTAACATAGTTTTGTTTTCCATAAATGCAATGCTCACGGAAATAAAATTCAAGTTTACAATTAGACAACCCTTCAACAAGATTTTTATTTTTCAAGGTCCTTAAACCCTTTTCTCTAATGTGTCCAAGTATCTAGTGCCATAACATAGTTTTCTCTATAGGTAACTTTGATTCAAAAGAAAGAGCAACCTTGGGTACCCAGAATCCATGACCATCTGCTTATACAATGTGTCATATCTAACACCTCTAACAATCACCATAGCACATATGACGATCTTGCATCCTACATTAGAAAATACTACTTGCACACCTACATCTATTAGTTTTCTCATAGCTAACAAATTTCATGCTAAGCCAGGATATGCAACACACCATTAATCATTTTTATTCTACCATCAAGAAACTTGATTTTAATTTTACCATGGCCAAAAATGTTTAAATAAGAATCGTCACCCAAGTACACCTTACCTCCATCAAATTCTTCAAATTCAAAAAACCAATCTCTATTAAAGGTCATATGGAAAGATGCGCCTGATTCAATTAACCATGCATCATTACTTGCATGAGTTACCAAAGATGCAATGAATGCATCACCATCTTCCTTTTCGGACTTAGAATCAGAATCAAAACTATTCTTTTTCTTCTTATTTCCTTCTTTATATTCCTTACAAACATGTCCAGGCTTACTGCAATTCCAACAAATAACTTTGGAATTTCCAAGAGATTTAGATCTCCCCTTGGACTTGGATTTTTCACAATTCTCATTCTTCTTACCTTTTTCCTTAGGTCTTCCATGAACATTTAGGGCCTCCTTGGCACTCATGGATACCTTCCTCATCTCTTCAAAAAGAAAAGAACCCACTACATCTTCAGTCTTCAATATAACATAAGTACTAATATCCATAACAAGAGAATCCCATGAATCAAACAAAGAACAAAGCAAGATTTGGCATTTCTCCCCCTCATCCATTTTGACACCAACTAATGCCAATTGAGCCACTGGCATATTGAATGCTTCTAGGTGGTTTGTAATTCGTCCACCCTCTTCCATTCTCAAGGAATATAATTTCTTCCTCAAGAAAATATTGTTCACTAAAGATTTGGCTTGATACATCTCACCAAGATTTTGCCATAATTTCTATGTAGAGGTCTCTTCATGGACATTGATCAAAATATAGTATACCCAGCATAATTTGATTAGACCCTTGGCTTTATGGTTTGTAACATCATATTGAGTAGCCTTAGTAGGATTTGTAGGCCTTAAAACATTCTCATCAACAACATCCCACAGATCTTGATCTATCAACAGATCCCCCATCTTCAACTTCCACATTTCAAAATTATTTCTAGAAAATTTGTCCACCTCTAGTCTCCTTGATGAAGTTGCCATCTAAAAATTTATGTAACAAGATCACAAAGTATCTTCTACACAAGCTCCCACTCAAATCTATATTATTTCAAAAAACTCAACAACCCACAACTAAAACCAAAGTTGATTAGGTTTTGATACCACTTGTAAGGAAGATAAGGTAGCGGAACAACTTCTTACACTAATCTTGAGAGGAGGATAATGCAAAATTTTTATAGATCTTTAACAGTTACATAAACTTAAATAGAAATAAACATAAATACCATGGATACCACAACATAGTGATTTACATGGGGAAATCCCTTTTGGGAGAAAAACCCCACACTCCAAAATCTGCCCAATATATTATTTAAAAATCACAAAGTTTACAATATACTTGCAGAGCAAGCTTCTCATAGGAGTATCACTAACCAGAGATCCAAAGGAAACATAATTGCTATTGGACTCTTAGAATACATCATAGTACACAATAATAATACAACACCCTCATAAATTAGGGTTTCCTTCAAGGGAAAGTCAAGCCAAAAAAATATCGACCATCAGATTTGAGACCTAATGACAAATGGTCTAGATTTACAGTAATAAAATATACATAAAATGTGGCTTTTGAGGGCATTACCTCTAAGCCCCCACTGGGGCTTGAGACCCCGGAACCCTCCATCAGGGGGGGTACCCCTCCTACACCCCCTGCTTTAACATATCAACAGTACCTTATGTATTTGCAAGGTTGAGACGCATTTTCCCAACAGGATTAAGGTGTCTAAACCTTTGAGTCCTAGCATTAAAATGAGATAAATATTTATGAAAATATTGATATATCATAAGTTTCCAACTATAATAGTTGTCATAGAATTTTGTGGGACCCATTAGGGAGTGTTTTATCCTACATGGAAGGTGTGAAGCTCAACAGAGTTCTACTTGTCACCTAGGTGCTTATTGGAAGCATTATTAATTGTGCATACTTCATGGAGGTGCACCATAGTGTCACTTGGGTGCTCATTTGGAGAGAGGAGTTTGTAAAAAATTCTCAAAGTTGCATGGTTGTGACATGTTTCAAGGCATATTGAGTTAACTATGGAATGTTGCTACCTTTGAGGAAGTTGGAACCCACTTTGAAAAGTCAAGGTTGGAAGTTGCTATTTGCAATTAGAGTTGTGCAAGGATGAAGTTTCTATTCCTAGTTGAGTCAAACTTGGAATGTGGACGCATAGATTTTTTACAAGTACTTTTTTGCATGTGCATGTTACATGATTTTTCATGCAGTGCCTTTCTTGTTGCATGTTAATGCATGGGCATGGGTTTAAGGAAAATTCTATCCTGAGCATTGTAGACTCTATATATACAATTGTTATGTTAGAGGAGTTGTGGGAGAAGCTTTGTTTGCAAGGTTTATGCTGCCAAATTTTTTCTAGAAGAGCAAGATATAATCTTCAACATAAATTGGAGATGTAATCTCCATGATAAGGCTGTGAGCCTTCAATTGTATTGTAATTGGATTTTTTGTTGATAATATAATGGTTCTATACTTTGAAATGTGGGGTTTTTTACGTGAGCAGGTTTTCCCCACATATATGTGTTTTGTTTCTTCTATCTATTCTTTTATTCTTTAAATGTTAATTTTTCATGTCATTATGCTACCTAAATGTTAATGGATCTGAATAACTAAATTTATTTCGTTTAAGGATTAATGAGTGAAATCAAAAATGTGTTTGTTCCTATTATAAGATAGTTGTATGTACTTGTATCACAAAAAGTGAAAGATACTAGATGTGCATATAGGTTCTCGGATGCTATTTTGGGATATTCATTTCCCTTCAATATTTGGATGGCATTAGCATTCCTCTATTTTTTCCATGGAGGGACCCTAAATCTGTGGTCCTGGGCATACAAAGGTCCTTCCACCAACCCCTTTATGTAAGCCATTTCTCGATCATAATTTGGTTCTTCCTTAACCTATAACTTATGGGATAGGCATTTTTTTGTCTCATGGTTTTCCCACTCTTTGCAAAATCCATAGTATAGAGAGATGGGTTTTCTAACAATGTGAAGGTCTACTCTTAGAGAATTTACCTTCTCTCCTATTTTCATCAGGAACTCATTTTGTATGTGGCCCTCTCTTCTATAATAGGAACACCATATGTTAGACCTTTGTAGACCAATATCTTGCTTCATAAGCTATCCATTTCTAATTGTAATCATTCAATTTTCTCATTTTCTCTTTCCTTATCCCTTTTCCTCCATGACTGACCCTTTATCCAACATGCTAGAGTAACTAGTTCTAAATATGAGCCAAAATATCTATCATCTAGGGCCATTCTAAGTTTCATAATTATGGTAGAGAGGAACCACTCTCTCTTTTTTTTATCATTTAATGGTTCTTCTAGTCTCCAGGTAACCTCCTTGAATCTTCTATCAAATTCTAAAATTGGTTCATCTTCTTGTTGAGATAATTCTCTTAATTTACTTACTCCTTCCATTGGGAGTTCTAGACTGTCAAAATTTTCTAGGAATGCTTGTTTCACTTCATCCTAGGGCTTAGTGTTTTGGGAGTATGCTTTGCAATACCACTTTAGTGATTCATCTCTCAAAGAACTGATGAATTCAGATAGATTTGTGCTTTCTCATTGTTTGTTATGGCCTTTCCATATTGTTTCTAATAAAAAACCTGCTCTACGACGTTATTAGTATCATTTTCAAAGACTGACATATTTCTCATTATAGCCATATCCTCTTCTAATGAGTCTTCCTCTAGACTTGTAGTGTCACTTATTTGATTGCTAAATATGGAGTTGAATTTGGTGTCACTTTTTGATCTTTCACAATTATTTTGTTCCTCTATGGTTCTCCACTCAATAGATTGATCATTACTTTCTATGATATTCCAATTTTTTGTATATGTTTTCCACAATTCAGGTTTTCTACCTTCCTCTCTTTCCTCGTATGTATCTAAGTGTGTTATATCTAACACAAGGTGTGACTCCTAGTCCAGAGGTGATGTCTATTCTTCATAATTTTTCATTTTTAGTTGTCTTTTCATTAATGGTTAATAATGGTATATGTTTGATTAACACATCCTCAAGATTGAGATTAGGTTCCACTAGTTTTTCATTTTTCTATTTTGTGATATCTTTGGCTTTTGGTTCCTTTCTTCTTCCTTTCTTATTCTTAATTGCACCCATGTCGGTGTGCTCAACAACACCCTTCTTGGAACACTCAACTCTTTTCTTTAAACTTTCCTCTGTCATCTTTCCCACTTGTTATTTTTCCTTCCTTTCTATTTCTCTTCTATGGTACCTTTCTTCTCTTTCTTGGATTTGTTTTAGTCTCATTCCCTTTATGTTAATTTTTTTTCCTATTTTGCTGATTTCAAATATCTCTCTTTTATTTTTCTTTTCTCCTATTCCCATTTTTTTTCTTGGTTTGAACTTCTATCCTTCTTTCCATATATCTTGATTTTGAAAGAACATCTCAAACAGTCACCTTTTTAGGGATCTCTAGGATCCCTCCCCACTTTCTATTCATCATCCTCTAATGGCCCACCCCTCTCTCACATAGGTGGCCCTTAGGTTCTAATGATATTTTTAATTTTCTTCCAATTTCCCTCCTTTCTTTATGCTTCGAATTTCTTTACTTCTCACTCTAGGGTCTCGACAACAGAAACAATATTGGCGAGAGAAATGGAGCAAGTACAGTTTGGAGATCTATACCCCAACACTCCTTGTGTAGTCTATTTATACTCCAAAGGATACAATAAGAGAAATAAGCATATGAAGTAATAATCTAGCAGGAATACATATCATATAGCATCTTAATATCAAAATAAAATGCTCATACGTCCATCATACACATATGTGGTCCTTATAACTCCTTGTATTATATCATAGCAAGTACATAAGGTAGGTCTTGGTCTCTGCTCTGATATATAGTTCTCTACAATATTATCATATTATTACTCATACCTATTCATATATGATTTACATCACATATATACATGTATTCACTTGAAGGGGCATGACTCCTATTTATGACTAGTCCCTTTTCTGGTACATGTGGGCCTCTTTTGGTAGCCTGTGATATGCTCTGTTTCTGCCCTTAACTTGCTAACAGTAGGTGTAGCACAAAATCATCCAATAAGTGAAAACCTAACTTATTTTCACTTTTTTCATTAAAAATTACTTCAAATTCATGTCAAAACTATAGATAATACTCCTTGGGTAGTGAAAAGATAGCTTTGATTATTTTCAATATATTTCTTGGGTGTTAATAATTTTTTGACATACATGTGGCATTTCAATTTATTCCAATGAGTTGGACTAAAGCTACAAAAAATGGACCGTAGGAATTTTTAATTACGACCGTGCAGGTGATGAAGCCTCCACCAAACAAATGTCTTCAAAACCTGCACACAAGAGGGGGAGAGAAATTGTTGGGGTTGTATAGGGGCTTGCCTCAGTCAGACCCTGTTTTGGTGTTCCCACCTCCACAGACATCTAAATAGATAGAAATGAAGTAAAGAGCACTAAAGCACTACAAAAGAATGTTATGCTACTTAACCAAGTAATAGATGATAGGAGTGAAAGCTTACCACCTCCACCAAGAGCACTCAGGGCTGATAGGGGAGAAAATGAGAGGAACTCAAGCCTCTGCTGCAATGGTGTTTTGTTCCACACTTGCTCTACTGACGTGGTGGAGTGTTGATGTTGTTGTTGTGAAGTGTAAAGTGTTTTGAGTGATGTTGTGAAGCTTGTGAATGAAGTCTAGAAGTGGTGAAGAGATCTTCCAACCTTCAAATGCATGTTCAAGAACTGAATATGAAGGAATGAGGAAAAAAATGACCATATTCGAGTTGGTCGGCCGAGGAGGGAATTACAAATCGACCCCCAATGGGAAGTGTAATGCCTCTGTAGGCTCCAAATGTGGGAATCTGTCAAGGACGTAAGCGCGTGGCGCAGGAATCCTCGACAGAAACACCTCCAATGATGCTCAAAATAGGTTCCAAGTGTGATGCAAGCAACAAGCTTAGGTGGAATTAAGCCTCTGAACTTGGTTTTCTAAAGTGGGTGAAGGAAAAAAGGGGAGTTGTGCCTAGGGTTCAAATTCACTCTTATACAGGATGGTAATAATTGTTTTTTGGCACTCAGTAACTTTGTGGACGTACGTAGTGAGGGTTTCGTCGATTTGAGTGTACTGTCATCAACCAGTTTATTCTCCATTGTAGTCTCTTGTAGCTCAAATTCTAAATCCAACAATACATCTCCCATAGCATCACAAGAAGGTGCATGTATATTTTCACGAGGTGCGCGAGGTGATTGTCACAGCGAGATGAAAGTCACAATTGTGGTGAAATTTATTATCATCATCAGCAGTCGTGGTTAAAGCAGGTAATTTTAGGTGAAAGTAAAGTAAAGGCAGGCAACCGAATAGCTGGTCAACTACACAATTAGGTGCATGAAAGAATTTTTAATTCACAACCAATATTTTCCTTACAAAAGCTGCAATAATCTTGTCTCAAATTCAAGAATCGAGTACCCCTACAACTTCAATGTTTTTAGATGCTTAATATTGGTTCATGGATGCATTGACTTGTGGTATCCCTCTGTTTTTTAGGGTTTGATATTGCAAGAGTTTTTTTTTAGGGTTTATGGTTTGATTCGAAGGGTAACATCATCCTATATTTGGTTTTAGATCATAAAAGAAAGACATTCTCTAGAACATCGCTTTGTTTTTTAAGGTTTTATTTTGCAAGGACTTGATTTGAATTGATACGTAGTTTAGTTTGGGGGGTGCGAGGGTTGCTGAGAATAAATTAGAACACCCAAAACTGATAACATTCTAGTCCATACCTTACCAATTCTACGCCTATCCAGCCATTAGGTCAATTTCCATGCTTATTATGGGGTTGTATGGTTCATGACCCTGCAACAAGTTTCAAGATCACAACTATCTTGCCTTATGCTTGTGAATCAAATGATTTTGGAGAAAATATGGTTTAAATTTTGCATCTACTTTTATATTATATAGCTATTACGGGGAAGAGGCATTTATAATACTCATCCTTGCAACTGCTATCCAGCCAGGGGGGTTGTCGAGGATAAATTAGAACACCCAAAACTAATAACATTCTAGTCCATACCTTACCAATTCTACGCCTATCCAGCCATTAGGTCAATTTCCACGCTTATGATGGGATTGTATGGTTCATGACCCTGCAACAAGTGTCAAGATCACAACTATCTTTCCTTGGGCTCATGAATTGAATGACTCTAGGAAAATACAGTTTAAATTTTGAATCTACTTGTTATATTATATAGCTATTACAGGGAAGAGGCATTTATAATACTCGTCCTTGCAACTGCTACGTACATACTCTCTAGCCAGCGTTGCTAAACCAAATCTCATCGCCTTGAGATTACTTGTGATACATTCAACCTTATCATATTTTTGTTGACCCATCTAGGTACCCCTTATCTTCACCTCACACTACTACATAAATGGGGGGTTTAAGACAATTTTTAAGTAAATTGTCTTAACTTGAAACAAAAAAAAAATTGTGTATTGTCTTAAATATTGTCTCTAAGCAAATGTCTCAAATTATTGTCTTAAAAAATTGTTTTTATAAAGACAATATGAAATATATGTAATTTTGTCTCTTTAGAGACAATTTCACTTTTGTCTCTTTAGAGACAAGTTTGTTTTTGTCTCTTTAGAGACAATGAAAAAATGTATTAAAAAAATTAATAATTTATTTTAAATATTCTTTTAGTGTGGTTCTCAACATTCAATGTTTCTAGATTCTCGTCGTTTTCTTGTTTGCTAGAATTTTTATTTTTATTTTTCCAAATATCAATGATTTTGAAACCAAGAGCAATGAACAATTGTTGAATATGCAAAACATATGTTCATAAAAAAACAAAGAAAATAATGCACCCTAATCCAAATTCAAAATGTTAATGCCAATAAATATTTTTTTATTTATAATTTATAAAATTGTTTGTACAATCATGAGGAACACGTACATCATAACATGGCACGAGAAAATGATTATTTTCTAGGAAAGATAAAATGTTAATATCTTCCAATCAACTAGACCGACCATCCTATATGTGACAACTTGCCTTGTACACCATTAACTAATTTATTTGAATTGATCCATGATTTTATATGTGACTACTGGCATAACTCTTTCGAGCATGGCAAGGTAGCTTGATAATGAATCGACCCAATTGTCTGGGCTAGACAATTTTGCTTCAGAGTAGGAACTTTGTTGGTTTTTGCCACTTCACTTGTCTCATCTACAAGCCTAAAATGTTTGTCTTATATGCCAACAGGGATTCCAATATATGTCATTTGATTAAATCTGCAACATCAGACAATTATTGTGATCAGCCTCCTCAACTCAACTACAAGAAACTCCACAGTTAGTAAAGCTTCATAAACTTGAAAAAACTGAAATGTAACAAAAGAGACTTGGGATACAAAAATCCTATAGTAAATTTACCATAAAATTAAACAAATTTTTCAACAACACCAAAGCTCATTCATTTTACCTGGTGGACAATACAAAACCTTGAGGAACAAGAAGCATGTTGTTAAATGCAAATGAGCCCCATTTGAGAAAAGAAAACCTTTCTCTATTGCGATTGAATTCATGTTCCATGTTAAGTTGCAATACATTTTTCGACCTTGCCACATCAACCTACATTGAGTGGTCAACAACAAGATCCATAGGTACCTGCAAACAAAAAATAGAACAATATCAATAGCTGGAAAAAAAAGGAAAATACCATCAATAACAGGAAAAATGATTAAGAAATATAAATCTAAAGTAGAATTTAAAGTAATAAAGACTAAAAGAAATGGAAAAACAAAGCAATCATAATTATTTAATTTTTTACCAAAAGAGCTCCCAAGGGTGAACTCTATTGTTATACTATGAGTGTTTGATGCAAAAGGATCTAGTGAACAAATCATGAACAGTAGATTTTATAACTCATACACAAGATAGAATAAGGTTGTTCAGAAAAAAAAGAACCAAAGGATTGAATCAAGACAATGGTAGTGTCTATTGGTAACACAACCGAAGTAGTGTCTAGATCATAGTCACAACTACAGCAGTGACCCCCGACTGTGTAAATTCAGCATATGAAATGAGCAAGTGTCATTTCACCTCACGTGAAGGCAAGAAATCTTCTTATAAGGCCTCAGAGAATGTTCATCTAGATGAGTCTATAAAAGAATATTGAAGCAAGTGTTAGATTCATTTGGTGGTCTAAAATGCTGAAGCACATGGGAGAAAAAATGTTACCATCAAATTATGGACAAAAGTTTTGTAGAGAGTTCAATAACTTTAGACAAAAGATTTATCTATGCATAAATAATGAAAATAAATTATGGAACATTAAACTAGAACAAGTTTGCAAGAAGATAAAAGAAAAGATAATAACTATGAAATTTCAAGGAGTGTTGGCCTCCCACAAAACTGTTACAAATTTAATTTAATAAAGCAGTTAGAAGGAAAATTAGAGGAAGTATTTTGGTAATATAATAGAAACTATTTTTCCTGGACCAAAATGTATTTAAGAATGAATGGAGGTTATGTGCATGTTATTCTTCTGTTAAATTTAGGCTTTATGTTCTTCTATTGGACTATCAAATACAATAGGTATAAGCTCAATATCATTCCACCCACTATATTAGGCTCTTTGGAATATGGTGTCTTTTGTGTGTTTCATCATATAATGTACAAGGCAAATACAACATTTTGTTCTCATAAAAATCAGTAAGAACAGACAATGGAAAAAGTTGTACACTTATTTGGTTGCAGCATTAGATTTATATACATTAAAAGCAAAAGATTGAAGACAGTGAAGAAATGTTGGTATTTTTAATATTGAAACACATTCTTTGATTTATTTGCATTAAGAAAAGAGACCATGTGGTTTAGAAGTTCATTAAATCAATCACAATGTAACATAAATCAAGCCTTCTAGGATAGATGTTTTAACAACAATCAATACTATCAGTATTTTCATAAATATTCTTGTGTTGTGGCATATCAGATCATATAGCTAAATAGTAGAGGATATCATATAGGAACTTGTGTTTGAAGAATTGGAGATATGGAGTCTTTACTTGCCTCTCAAATATAGGCCATCTTAGAGCTTTCTAATATTTCGTGTGCACCCTATTTTCCCTCTTTACTCTGTTTCATTATATTTTTATACACCTCTTATTTTCCTACCAAATTTACATACACCTTGCCCTAGTCTCCTTATCTTGTCCAAGCCTTTGGAATCCCCTCTAGCATATTTTTGATCTCCATTTGAAAGCTCACTATATCCTCTTCATTGTGGATCACCTAATTTTTCTATATTTTTTTATTAGTTTTTAGATATTTTAGTTTGAATTCCCCTTTTTATGTCTCTTTGTGACAAAATTTTCTTCTACATTTGAGAGGGATAGGTCCCTCATATGATGTAAGAACACTTTGTTCCCTAGTTTCTGATGTTGGTTTTCTTGTTTCGTGTTTTTGATGTTTTATGAGGATTTTCTGCTTTTTCTTCTTTTTTTTTGAAATACTTATAAAGAAATAAAATGCAAGAATAAAGAAATATAAACAAATTTGACAAATAGCTTCTCCAATATATGTCTTATTGTTTCAATATTCAAGAGGAAAAATTATTACATTCATACTTGCATTTATATGAGGACATGCAGCTATTGTTCACCACTTTCAGCCAAAAAGCACCCCCTGTAATTGATCGATTCTCCTCCAATCAGTTGCCTTTTTAATCAAACTTGGTATGGCTGAGTTCCCAAGGCATAGGCGCCCCAGTATGATTTATTTCAGATTTTTTAAACCTCTCTTGAACAAAATCACCCTTGTTGGTCTGGCCACCCCTTTGTTGCATGTAAGTAATAAAATGATCAAGGTTGGACTCTTCTTGATCTATCAAGAGAAAATTAAGATGGATTCTGCAGTGCTTCTCTTTATCTCTACAAACTTTGAAAATCAAGCAATCAAACCCTTCTATTTATCTCTCAAATTTGCACAAATAGAACATCTAAATGATGCCCTCCTGAATGTCAAATTCAACAGGTATTTCACTGCTTCAAATGGTTTTGATCACTAAAGAAGGAGCATTGTCCAATGGCTTGAGGATTGAAAACCCTTGGATTTCACTTCAAACACAAATTCATCAACAACAATGCTCAATCCAATCAATCTCAATTAACTCCAAAAATGAAATATATATCCTCTCATGAGAAGTTCGAACTTTCTCCAAAAAGGCATTTAATAACATAAAAAATGTTATTTATTTGCATCATTTAATATTTCACTCAAAACTTAGGAGTTGGCGCCCAATAATTAATTCATAAATTTGGCCCCTTTTTAATGGCGTTTTGACCCTCAAGTTATAACATTAAAATATCACCTTTTAATTAATTAATGTTATTTGAGCCAAATAACATTAATAACTCCTTAATTTCATCATTTCTCAACAGGCCAACTCAACTGGGGACTCATTTGATGATTCTTCATATGATCACATGCCTTATTAAAAATAGTAAGGATCCCATTATGTTCATGTCTGACTTACTATAAATAGTAAGTTGAGCAAATTGAGTCTTAGAAGCCTCAAACAAAAGCTAAAGTTGATCATCACTGAACATTGGAGGTGATACAATCCTCATAAGACCCTTTCATCACCTTCATTAGCCTATGAGGGTCATAATGATAGGCTAATCTACTGAATACAAATGTCTCACTTTGGAGGGGACATTACAATCCTCCCTCCCTGAAATTGCTTTCCCTCAAGCAATCTCAACGCTAGGTGTTGTAAGATCTCCTCACCTTTCCAAGTGGTATCCTCTACTGGTAAATCCTTCCATTTGACCAAATGTTTTGTGATAGTCTATTTTTGTACCTACCTCTCTCTAAAATCCAAGATAGCCTCTGGCTCAAGAATTAGTTTCCCCTCATCATCCAAGGGTGGCAACATTGTTGATGGAGTCACGTGATGTCCCAATGCCTTTTTGAGGCGTGATACATGGAAGACATTGTGAACTTGGCTATTTGCTAGGAGTTCTAATTCATATGCTACTTCACCAACATGCTTGATAATTCGAAAAGGCCCATAGTAGCGTGGTTTCAATTTTTCAACACTACTTTTCCTGAGTGTGGACTGTCAGTATAGCTACACATTAGGTATACCATGTCTCCTACCTCGAATGATCTCTCAGTCCTCTGCTAATATGCATATTATTTTTGTTGATTTTGTGCCTTAGTGATATTTTCCTTGAGAGCCTTCATAATGTCCTGACTCTCCTACAACATGTCACCAGCACTAGGCACTCTGTTGTCGCTCAATAGAAGGTCAAGGAAGTTAGGGGCTTCATAACCATATAATGCCATGAAAGGAGTCATTTGTGTGGACATGTGGTAAGTGGAATTATAACAATACTTGAAAAGGTAGATCCACTTTACCCACACCTTCTACTGCCCAACTATGTAATTTCTGAGATAACCTTCCACCCATTTATTGACTATCTTTGTCTAACCATCTGTCTGTGCGTGGTAGCTAGTACTCGGGGTTAACTCGGTCCCACGGAGTTTGAATACCTCCTACCAAAAGTGACTCATAAACCAGTTGTCCTTGTCACTAACTATGGTCTGAGGTAACCCATGTAGTTTGAAAACCTCTCAGAAGAACAATTCTACCACCTGTGTAGCCATGTATGTAGTTGTGATCAGAAAGAAGTGGGCATATTTTGTTAACCGGTCCACAACCACATATATACAGTCTCTCCCCTAGGCTTTAGGAAATCCCATAATAAAGTCCATGGACAGGTATTCCCACTTCCTATCAGGAATCAAAAGTGGTTGTAATAGACATGCTGGGTAGGTGTGCTCATGTTTCTTCTACTGACAAACGGGACACTCCCTAACATACTGAAGAACATCATCTTTGAACCCTTTCCATGTAAACCTCTCCCTGATCTACCTATAAGTTTTGAAGTAACCCGGGTGTCCTCCAGTACGCACATCATGGAAAGCCCACAGTATAATGCTCTTCACCTCTGACCCTGGCGTCAAATATATCCTTCCCTTATATATGATGAGCTCATTGACAACTGCATATATGTTGTCCTGAATTGACCTCTCAATGATCCCAAATGCCCATGTGTCCTTGGTGTACTCCACCACTATTAGGTGCCTCCAATCCTCTAAGATTTGAACCATAGTGTTCAAGTGTGGTCTATGAGATAGAGCATCAGCGACATTCTGAGTACCCTTGAAGTATGTAATGTCGAAGTCATACGACTGAAGCTTACTGACCCATTTATGTTGGTAGTCATTAAGGTCTCGTTGTGCCAAGAAGTGTCTTAAGACTATTGTGGTCAATTTTTATAGAGAATTTACTGCCAACGAGATATTGTCTGAATTTGGCCAAAGTGTGCATAATGGCCAACATCTCTTTATCATAGATATTATAACCTCTCTCTAGTCCCCTGAGCTTCTTTCTTTCAAATGAAATCAGGTGCTTATCCTGCATAAGCACAACACCAATCCCCTCTCCTGAGGCATCACATTGAAGCTCAAATGGCTTTGTGAAATCTGGCAAGGAAAGAACAAGACAAGTGGTCATAATCTTTTTGAATCTCATAAAGCACTCATGTGCCTCCGGGGTCCAAATAAAAGCACCTTTCTTCATCAAGTTTGTGAGAGGCACTACATGACTCGAATAACCACTGAAAAATCGGTGGTAGAAACCACATAACCCCAAAAATCCACACAACTATGTGAGATTCTTTAGAGTGGGCTAGTCTACGATAGCACGGATCTTGTCAGGATCCATCCTCACACCCTCTGCACTAATGATATGTCCCAAATATAAAAAATTTGTCATGCCAAGGTCGCACTTTGATTCCCTATCCAAAATCTCCAACACTATGTCCGAGTGAGCAAGGTGTTCCTCCCACGTTCTACTATACACCAATATATCATAAAAAAATACAAGTACAAAATTTCTCAACTATGGCTGGAAGATTTTGTTCATTGTGGCCTAGAACATGGTTGGTGCATTGGTTAGCCCAAAAAGCATAAACACAAACTTGAAATGCCCAAAATGGCATCTGAATGTCGTATTTTCTATGTCTTGCTCACGCACCCTGATCTAATGATAGCCGAACCTCAAATCAATTTTTGAAAAGAAACAAGCACCATGTAGCTTGTTAATCAGCTCATCAATCTGTGGGATGGGGTATATGTTTTTAATGGTCCTCTTGTTCAGAACCTTGTAGTCGATGCACATGCAAAGAGTACCATATTTTTTCTTGACTAAAACCACTAAGGAGGCAAATGGTGACTTGCTCGGCCTAATGTGATCCATGGCAAGCAACTCCTTAATGGTTTTTTCTATCTCATCCTTAAGTCATTTCGGATGCCTATATGGAGTAATCATCACGGCTTAGCGCCCTCCTCTAGCTCTATGATATGCTCAATGCCCCTATCAAGGGGTCTACCTAGTGGGATGTCGCTAAAAAAATTTCCATGTTTAATTCTTATCTCCTATATATCTAGGTGATATTCTGCTTTATGTTGTCTCTCCTAAGTCGGCATCAGCACACATTCAACTTCCCATTCCACCATATTGTGCCGTAGGAGGCTCTCCATCCGCCTAATTTACAACATCCTGAAATTTCTATCTCTGATGACCTTTAAGATCTAAGTTTTTCCCTCCACCTCAAAACTCATCTCCATCTCACGAAGGTCAAGAGTGAACTTGCCAATCGCATGAAGCCATCTCATACCCAGAACTACATCTATTTCTCCCATGTTTACCACATAATAATTGGCCTTAAAGTTATAGTTATTAAGGCACATAGGGAGATCTTTGACCATTCTTTCGCACTTAAGGATATATCCATCCACCACTTTCACCCTTATACCTTTGAACTCCTCTGTCATAATCCCACTCTTCTCCACAAAGTGTGCATCAATAAAATTATGAGTGGCACATGTATCCAAAAGAGTAATGACCTTTTTGACCCACTAGGACACAACACATTCTAAAAGACCCTTTGTATTGGATACTAGTAATCTGTGCCTCCTGTAAACTGATTTCCCCTTCTTTTCCCTCTTCTTTTTCTGACTTTTCATCATCTGATTTTTCTTGACCAGCTTGTTGGTTGAAATTTTTAGATTCTGAATCTTCATAAAAATCCCACATAACTTGATTAGCTTTACCTTTTGGTCTTAAGGGGCATCATTATTTGCGTCATATGGACCCTTGTAGTAGAAACATAGCTTCTTTTTTGCAAATCATTTAATGTTTCACGGTCAAATGGAGCTGCTGATTTTCCTTTTTGATCCCCCTTAAAATCATATTTTTCTTTGTTTTTGGGAAATGTTCTATTGTCTCTGAATGAAGAAGAGCCTTTTGAGACAAACTTTCTTGAAGTCCCAAACTTACTTGATGGAGCTACAAGTTCCATACTCCTTGCCTTCTTCATTGTTTCCTATAATGTTGGTGGATCGAAAGCCTTGACCCACCCATGTAATGGCTCCAGTAGGCCCTCTATGAAGAGCACAAAAAACCTCCTCTCTGAAATTTTTGTCATCATTACAAATAACTTCTGGACATCATTGATATAGCTCTCTAAGCTACCAGTCTGTCTAAGCTATGCCAAGTCCCTGAAATAGACTTTTGGATCCTTTTTATCAAAGCGATCAAATAGTCTATCCACAAACTCCTGATAGGTGGTGATACGATCGTGTTGTAGTGTAACCATTCTCTGATACCACCGGTCATGGGTTGCTCCCTCTAGATGTAACGTGGCAAACTTGATTGCTTCTTCCTCAGACATAGTTCGAAGCATTAAGAAAGTGTCCAGCCTATGAATCCAAGACTGTGTTGTTACCTTGCCACTGCCATCAAAATAAGGTAGGGTGATCTTGTTGGCCGCATGCTTCAAGTCTTTATTTTGGTTTTGAGGCCTATTACCCTGTCGATCCCTGTAATAATCCATCCTTGATTGAACAAATCAATCAAAGTGTATGAGCTCACATGCCTTTGGTGTCAATTTCCGCCACTCATTGTGTGCGGCCATATATGCATTAGCATAGGTTGGTTCCTCAACCTCTTCAATATTCTCCTTTGTTCGATCTTCCCTCAAAAAAGTGGGTTGACTCGGCCTATCTGCAGTGCGGGAGGGTGCTCTCTGGACTCTCTATGACCCTGCTACACTCATGTCATCATCTTGATCATGATGTCTCCTAGGTAAATTCAACTGTTGTAAGGTATCTAAGAGTTGTTGTTGTAGTACACCAGCTACATGTTGTTGACCAATCTGTAAATCCCTCAAGGTCTCTCTCACTTCCCTATCACCATCCCTATCCTCATCTCTCCTTTCATTCCTATGTGGACCCTCTTATGCTTTGTCACCCATATCTGTCAATGGTTCCTTTGCAAATGGATTCTCTTTGCCGATCTTCCTCAGATTCCCCTTTACTGCGAGTGAAATATTTTTGATGACTTCTCATGTGCCTTCAACCCTCTAGGATGGTAGGATTAAGGCTCTAATACCAATGTAAGAACACTTCATGACCTATTTTTAATGTTGGTTTTCTTGTTTCATGTTTTTGATGTTTTATGAGGGTTTTCTACTCTCTTTTTTTGAAATACTTATAAAGAAATAAAATGCAAGCATAAAGAAATATAAACAAATTTGACAAATAGCTTCTCCAATATGTCTTATTGTTTCAATATTCAAGAGGATAGATTATTACATTCATACCTGAATTTATATGAGGACATGCAGTTGTTGTTCACCACTTTCAGGCAAAAAGCACCCCCTTGTAATTGATCGATTCTCCTCCAATCAGCTGCCTTTTTAATCAAACTTGGTATGGTTGAGTTCCCAAGGCATAGGCGCCCCCACTATGATTTATTTCAGATTTTTTAAACCCCTCTTGAACAAAATCGCCCTTGCTGGTCTGGTCGCCCCTCTATTGCATGTAAGTAATAAAATGATCAAGTTCGTACTCTTCTTAATCTCTCAAGAGCAGATTAAGATGGATTTTGCAGTGCTTCTCTTTATCTCTACAAACTCTAAAAATCAGGCAATCAAACCCTTCTATTTATCTCTCAAATTTGCACAAATAGAACATCTGAATGATGCCCTCCTGAATGCCAAATTCAACAAGTATTTCACTGCTTCAAATGGCTGCAATCACTGAAGAAGGAACGTTCTCCAATGGCTTGAGGATTGAAAACCCTTAGCTTTCACTCTCAAACACAAATTCATCAACAACAATGCTCAATCCAATCAATCTCAATTAACTCCAAAAATGAAATATATATCCTCTCATGAGAAGTTCGAACTTTCTCCAAAACGACATTTAATAACACAAAAAATGTTATTTATTTGCAGCATTTAATATTTCACTCAAAACTTAGGAGTTGGTGCCCAATAATTAATTCATAAATTTGGCCCCCTTTTAATGACTTTTTGACCCTCAAGTTATAACATTAAAATATCACCTTTTAATTAATTAATGTTATTTGAGCCAAATAACATTAATAACTCCTTAATTTCATCATTTCTCAACACGCCAACTGAACTAGGGACTCATCTAATGATTCTCCATACGATCTCATGCCTTACTAAAAATAGTAAGGATCCCATTCTGTCCATGTCCAACTTACTATAAATAGTAAGTTGAGCAAACTAAGTCTCGGAAGCCTCAAGCGAAAGCCAAAGCTGATCATCACTGAACTCTGGAGGTGATACAATCCTCAAAAGACCCTCTCATCACCTTCATTATCCTACAAGGGTCACAATGATAGGCTAATCTATTGAATATAGATGTGTCACTTTGGAGGGGACATTACATATGATAAGGTTGTTTATAGATTTATGTGTACTTTTAGTTAAAAAATAAACGAGTACAAAACTAAAAATAATTAAAAAAGAGAAAAGAGAAACCCTATGTGAGACATACAAAGAATATCATTAAAAATTCCTCAAACAAAAATTTCAAAACAAGAGGAAAAAGAAGAAAAGAATGCACAACAACAAATGGACAAACAAAGTTTTATCAATTTGTGCATGCAAAATTTTTAAAAAATAAAAATTATATCTAACAATTTGGATTCACTATGTGAAAGGAAAATTTGAAGAGCCAATTACACATTAAACATGGGAATAACTTGCAATCAATAAAAAATAGAATGATTCAAAGTTTAGAAATATTCTTCAAACTCATTCAAAAATCAAAGTACAAAGTAGCTCTTCATTTTTCTCATAGCAATTATGTTAAGATCCCAAAAGTCCCTTTACAATGTTTGAATAGATGAAAAATTGTTCAAACTTTCCCATATAAACATTTCATTGAGAAAGAAAAAAATTACACACCAGATAGACTAAATATTTGGGCGTAAGGCTGAGAATGTCTGCACATGAAACAATGGCATTGCATACACTTTCCACAATTGCTTTTATGGTATCAATGACTTCAAATCCCCTAGCTGAATTAAGATTAGGACCGGCAGTTTTCTCTCCTTCAAAGTTGTCTATGTCATCTAGCAAAATTGAGGCATCACATCCCTGTGTATTAAAAGTAGGTAAAATCCATCAGTAGTTCATAAATTCTATTAATGTCCTCTCTTGACAATGTTGAGTTTATTGGATGAGGTAGAATAATTCCATACATACAAAAATATGAGGAAAAAGGCATATTGCACTCTAATCATGATATAGAAAACAACTTGTGTGAAAAACACATTTACAATTGTATAAGAGTGAAATTGTACCCTTGCGATTTCTCTTAAATTCTTGTTTCCACTTTAGTGTCTACTCCTTTAGCATCTTGAGTAGGCTCATTTTAGCCCTTGCATTAGCCTTTTTTCCTCTCAAGATTCTCCAGCACCCCTTTTTAACAACCACCTTTGCATGTTAATTGTGCATCGGACTGTGTGCCTTTCTAGTTCGCGTTGTTTTGTAGTGTGACGTGTCCAGACACTAGAACATTGCGTAGACATCTGCACGCCGCGCTAGTGTCCTGCGACGTTTCAACGCTCAGACGACCATTTCTGAGCATGTTTTCCACTTGTCATCTTAGTTTGTCAGTGGAAACAGCTCGAGATTCTCTGAAACGGCCCGGGAAGCTTCTCTTCCCTCCTTCAAAGTCCTTTTTTCACTTCATTTGAGGAACTTCTTCAACAGCTAACTTCACTCTACCAGTTTTCAGCTTGACTCCATCACTGGCTTACACATACAACTTGTTGTAGCAGCTTCAAGCTCTCACAAGCTTCCATCACAACATTCTTGATAGCCTTCTTGGCTCTTGCAATTCCATTTCCATGCTTGTGAGCATCTTGGGATTCCATATCCCCTACTATTTGCACATTTACTTCATGATATGGGTTCTCCTCCTCGAGCGGGGTTTTCTTTTATCACACACTTATTTGTGATGTGGGTTCTCCTTCTCGAGCGGGGTTTGCTTTTATCACATACTTATTCGTGGTACAGGTTCTACTCCTAAGCGGGTTTTGCTTTCACCACACGCTTTGTTCATCACACTCTTTATCTTCTTGGTTGTCTATGGAGGTGGGAACACCAAAACGGGGGTTGACTGAGGCAAACCCCTATACAGCCCCAACATTCTCTCCAGATATCGCGCTTGTGGGTTTTTAAGACTTTTGTTCAGTGGAGGCTTCATCGCTCATACGGTTGTAAGTATTCCTTTCCTTTTCATTTCCTTAACATTGTCATTTCTATTCCTTTATCTCAGTCCTCTCATTTTCTGTTACTTTATTGTATTTTGTGGTCTTAGCATTCAGAGTAGAAAGAGTCACTTTAGGTGTTTCTATGATAAACTCGTCCTCTAATCCGTACGAGACGCTAGCGCACCTTTGAGACGTCAGCACGTCGTGCTGTTGTTCGCTTTCTGCGCTGACATCCTTTGGTCAAGAGCTCATTAGTTTGTCCAAAGACATTTTGTGACCTTCTCCTTCGGGTTGCAGAACTTCTATGTTGTTCCATTGAGGTGATATAAGGCAGTTCGCCCCGTGAGGCTCCCTAAACGAAGAGAACTCTTGAGTAGCGAATCCCTCTATATCACAACAATGTTCATATAATCCATTTACATTACTAGTGGAGTTTGAATCTATTCCCTCTAAAAGACATGTAATCTAAAAGTAAGGTCACTTAGAGACATGAGATACACATGGTGGAAGGTGATTTCATTTTTTTCATGTCTGAACGGATACAACTCTATTACATTTAGATATTAGTTGATATGTTAGCTTTTTATTTATTTATTTTAAATTGAACTTACAGAAATTATTAGCCATTCCTAGACTCTAGATTATTTTTACTATAGCTAGTAAAGTGATGCATAATCCAAGTTGTTCTTGGTAATATAAACTAGATTGTTTAAACTTGAATTTCTTTATATGACTCTAGCATATGATATGGGGATATAATAACCAATAGAGTAGTGCATAAAAATACTTACACTTCCTATTAAGATTAACAAGGTTGGTCAAAAGCCTGTTTCATTCCCTATTAGAAATGTCTCCCCTACTAAATGATTGGTTGGGACCATAACTATAACTATAGCCAATAATACATTATAATACTGCTTCTCCTTACTAACAACCAATAGGTTGGCTATCCTTTATAACCAACCATAACTATAACTATAACCAATAATGCATTATAATACTACTTCCCCTTACTAACAACCAATAGATTAGCTATCCATTATAACTAACGCCCATAATGTCATGTACAGTAAAAATGCTTCTCCTTGGTAACATCAAGGAGATTGGTTTCAAGTCTCTTCAACATCTTGCTGAATCTTTATTGTTGTATGAAAAAACTAAATTAGACTGATTACAAGTTTATATCCTCTCATATTAAGCCTTATCTAGTTATGTGAAAAGAAAAATTGTAATTCTAAATTTACAGAGAAAGGTCCTTACAATTAGTCTTCACACTATAAAAGCTTATAAATATTAGCTATGCAATGTTTGTTACTTTTTGCAGAAATTCTAAGAAAAAAATTTAGACAGCCATGATGTTGTCTCATAAATGGACTAATACTGGGGAATTTTATCCGCACCTTGACATAATATTATTAGATAACTATACCATGTTCATAAAATTTTCTCATCTCTTTACTTTTGACACAGCCAAGCAAAAGAGAAAAAAATTATTCAATTTTTGACAAAGCTGCCTGAAAATTCTATTATATACCCACAATTATAAATATTAGCTATGCAATGTTTGTTACTTTCTGCAAAAATTCGAAGAAAAAATTTAGACAGCCATGATGTTGTCTCATAAATGGACTAATACTAGGGAATTTTATCTGCACCTTGATATAATATTATTAGATAACTATACCATGTTCATAAAATCTTCTCATCTCTTTACTTTCGACATAGCCAAGCAAAAGAGAAAAAAACTATTCAATTTTTGACAAAGCTGCTTGAAAATTCTATTACAGTAACATGGACAATTTCTGGTTCAATACCCACAATTTTTAGTATCCTACAATTATATAATATAGTTGCATACATATTTATTTACTCAAATATTCTAATTTAAACAACCTTGCTTGTACCCTAGACCTCCAAATAACTATAGTTTTTGAACATCCATTGAAATCAATTTTTAGTTCTATTTTCCTATGGTATGATCAAAATCCA
Source organism: Sequoia sempervirens (assembly GCA_007258455.2). Lineage (NCBI taxonomy): Eukaryota > Viridiplantae > Streptophyta > Pinopsida > Cupressales > Cupressaceae > Sequoia > Sequoia sempervirens. Next base: position 45,823,170 of record VDFB02000008.1, read on the forward strand.
TACGCTATGGTTGTTGATGTTGATTCAGCGTCGGGCTTCTCCTTCCAGCCCAGCCCGATATATGAAGAGCTTTTTGAATTATAGCCTAACGACTATTTAAATTGCAAGATTGATTTCCTATGAAGAGGCACATCATTACTAAATGATGTTTTATTTAATGTCATTAATTGAGGCCAACATCCATTTATGAAGAGATGCGATTTCTTGAAGCTAACTTCATGTGTCTTAGAGACACGACTTTTTTGTTGGAGGCCGACATGAAGAATTAGAAGGGATGCATCTCTCCCATTCATTTGTATATATACACATTGATCCCTCCATTGCATTCATTCAAATTCATTCATTGTTCATGATAGTTCGGCAAAGTGCGAGTTGAAGAAGTGAAGTTATCAAGTTCAAATCGATATAACAGAAGGCTGAGTTATTTTATTGTTCTGATTGTATCAGATTGTGGTGCTCACTCTTGGCCTTAATATTGGCCTCTTTGTAAAGGAGACATTCATTGTGATTCAATATATAAGTGATATATTGTTGTTGGGTTTTTCTCCCTCAAGTGGAGGGTTTTCCCAGGGTATATTTTGTGTTGTGTCTGATTTTTTAATTAAATTATGCATATCTAATATGATCATAAAAACTAACATGGTATCAGAGTGGGTATAAGGAAGATCTTGATCAGATTTAGTCAAGCAACAATACTCTTCACTCTCTTTCTCATCTTTGATCACATCTATCTCTTCATCAAGATGGTGAACGGACTCAAGATCAAGGATAGACTCGAGGGAGCAACTAATTTCACATCTTGGAGATTCAAAGTTATGCTCACTTTGGAAGAAAATGAATTAGTTGAGTTCGTGCAGAGCAAAGTCCCTAAGCCTACTAATGAGGAAGAGAAGGTTCAATGGAAGAAGAAAGATACTAAGGCGAAGATGTTAGTTGATTATGTGAAGGATCATATTGTTCCAATCATCTCCAAGTTGAAGACAGCAAAAGAGATGCTTAAGACTTTGGAGGAGATGTATGAGATCAACAACACGAGTCATACTCCTGCATTAAAGCAACAACTTCATCATGTCAAGATGGCGAAAGGAGAATCCATCATCGCTTACTTCATGAAGATTTCCAAGTTGAGAGATCAGCTCTCTACTATTGGTCATATTGTTGATGACAAGGATTTGACCATGCTAGCCCTTAGTGGTCTTCCTTCATCTTGGGAGTCTTACATTCAAGGAATCAGCGCGAGATCAAAAATTCCCAAGTTTGATCGTTTGAGGGCGGATTGTATTCAAGAAGAGTCTAGGTTGGCTGCGAGAGGTATTGGTCAAAGCTCTACTAATAAAGACATTCATGTTCTTGCCACACAATCCTCGAAGAAGAAAGGCAAAGATGGAAAGAAAGTATATTTCAGGAGGAATAGAGATAAAGGATCTAATGGTTCTCTTGCATTCAAGAAGAAGGGTCTATCTCGTGTTCAATGTTTTAGATGGGTCACTATGCAAAGGATTGTCCAACCAGGCCTAAGCAGTAAGCTTCCATTGCTGATGTTGATGAGATCTCTCCGCATAAGGATTCAGGTAGTTTCCTATTCTATTCAGCTCTTTCAAGTAGTGTTCCTACCAACAACAATACTTGGCTAATTGATAGTGGTGCCTCCCGCCACATGACCGGATTTAGAGAGCGTCTAACTAATTTGGTGGAGAGAGATTCTAGTGAACGAGTCATTATTGGAGATGATGCTATTTATTCTATGAAAGGAGTTGGGACCTCCTCTCTTCACTTGGATTCTGGTATTTCCTTGCATTTGAGTGATGTTCTATTTGTTTCAGGTATCAAGAGAAACCTTGTCTCTATTTCAACCTTGGAGGACAAGGGGTACCAAGTTGTTTTTTCATAAGGCAAAGTTCTTGCATGGATCAAGAACTCTAATATCAAGATTGCTCGGGTGATTGGAGTTCATCATGAGAGCTTCTATAGACTTTGCACCCACCACTTCAAGCTTTTTTACATGATTCATCAAGTTCGTGTGAACTTTGGCATAGAAGATTGGCTCACTCACTTCCGAGCACTACCTACCATGGAGAAGATGGTTTTAGGCCTTCCAAAACTCAACCAAGAGCATGAAGGTACTTGCAGAGGCTGCGCATTGGGTAAGAATACAAAAGGTCCATTCCATAGTAGTGAAAGTAGATCCAAATGTATTCTAGATCTTATTCATTCTAATTTATATGGTCCAATGTCTATTGCTTCTTTGAGTGGTTTCTTGTATTACATTATTTTTATTGATGACTACTCTAGAAAGACTTGGATTTATTTCTTGAAATCTAAAGAATCTGAGGAGGTATTAGAGAGGTTCAAAGAATTCAAAGCTCAAGTAGAGAACTTGTCTGGGAAGAGGATCAAGGTTCGGAGATCCAATAACGGTGGAGAGTACATTTATGCAGCTTCCGTAACTTTTGCATTGAAATTGGGATTAAGAGGGAGGTATGTGTCCCTTATAATCCTCAATAGAACAGTGTTGCTGTAAGGAAGAACAAATCTATTGTGAAAGCAGCCAAAGCCATGATTCATGACCAAGATTTGCAAACCTTCCTTTGGGTTGAAGCATCTAGGATAGCAGTTTATGTCTAGAATAGAAGTCCTCACCACATTTTGGAGAACATGACTCCTGAAGAAGCATTCACAAGGGTGAAACCGAAAGTAAGTCACCTGAGGATCTTTGGTTGTCCAGTGTGTGTTCATGTACCAAAAGATAAAAGGACAAAGTTGGAACCTTCTAGCAAGAAGGGAATATTTGTGGGCTATAATGAGACATCAAAAACCTACAAAATCTACATTCCAAGCAAGAAGTTTATTGAGGTTAGTAGGGATGTCACATTTGAAGAGGATGTTGCATTCAGGAGATCCAAGGGCAACCACATGGAGATAGATATTAAAGATCAACAGTCTCAAGATATGGAAGTTGACCATACTCCTGAGATTCAGAGGGAGGCTGTTGAACCTAAAGAAAATGATGATCTGGTTGAGCCCTTGGAACCTATTGATGGGCCTACAGATATTGCGATTGGCAAAAAAAGACCTTTCTGGGCCAGGAAAACAATGTAGGACTCAGAAAGGTTTGCAGCCCCAAGAGGAACATTCAAAGAAAGCAAGAGACCTCATAAGTTTTCAAGCTATGTTGTCTTGATGACTCAAATCATTGAATCTAAGCCTTCCAGTGTTGAGGAAGCTTCTAGTCAACAAGTTTTGAGAGATGCTATGGTAGAGGAGTATCAATCCATTCTCAAGAATGATGTTTGGGACATCTTACCTAGACCTGAAGGAAAATCTGTGGTATCGTCTAAGTGGCTCTTCAAGATCAAGCATGCGGCTAATGGGAGCATGAGAAGTTCAAGGCTAGGTTCGTGGCTAGAGGATTCTCACATAAAGAGGGAGTTGACTATGAGGAAACCTTTGCTCCAGTTGCTCGTTATACTTTGGTCAGGACCATCATTGCCATTGCAACATCTAAAGAATGGAAGATTCACCAAATGGACATGAAGACAACATTTCTAAATGGTGTAATTGAGGAAGAGGTATACATTGAGCAACCCGATGGTTTTGAGGTGCATGGGAAGGAGTCCCATGTTTGTAGGCTAAAGAAGTTTTTGTATGGCCTTAAGCAGTCTCCTCGTGCTTGGTACGGAAGAATTGATCATTACTTGTCAAGCTTGGGTTTCTCCAAGAATGATGTTGATTCAAACCTCTACTTTAAGGTAATTGATGGCGAAGCATTGATCTTGGTTCTGTATGTTGATGATTTGATTCTTACTGGAGAAGATCACCTCATTATCAAATGCAAGGAGTTAGCTTCTGAATTTGAAATGAAGGATCTCGGTCTCATGCATTACTTCCTTGGCTTAGCAGTATGGCAAAAGCCAGATGAGATGATTCTAAGTCAAGGGAAGTATACGATTGACATTCTGAAGAGATTTGGTATGATGGATTGCAAATCCATGTCTACGCCTATGGAGACCAACTTGCATAAGTTGAAAGAAGTTGCAGCTAGTTCAGATTTGGTGGATTCCATGATGTACAGGCAGTTGATTGGATTGTTGATGTATCTAGTCAATACTAGACCAGGTATTTGCTATGCAGTGAGTGCACTCAGTCAATTCATGTGTGAACCAAGGAAAATACATCTAGTTGTAGCAAAGCATATCCTGAGATACTTGCGGGGCACAATTGAATATGGCTTGAGATATTCTTCAGGTGTGGACTTGAACCTGCATGGTTATACTGATTCTGATTGGGCAGGGTGTGTTACTGATCAGAAGAGCACTTCTAGATGTTGTTTTAGTTTAGGGTCTGCAATGATATCCCGGTGTAGTAGGAAGCAATCTTTTGTGGCACTGAGTACAACAGAGGTTGAGTATATTGCAGCCTGTGTGGCAGCTCAAGAAGCAATGTGGCTTGAAAATCTCCTTATAGATTGTTTGGACAATCAATGGAGCTTATTGTCATTCATTGTGATAACCAAAGTTGTGTGAAGCTTTCTGTCAATCTTGTGTTTCATGACAGAACTAAACATGTTGAGATCAAATACAACTATATCAAAGATATGGTATTGAGGAAAGCAATTCAGTTGAAGTATATCAGCACTGATAAGCAAATGACAGACATTCTCACCAAGCCTCTCTCCAGGATAAAGTTTGTGTACTTTCAAGACAAGCTTGGTATGGTGGAGAATGAAGCCCTAACTGAGAAGGAGTCTCAGTATCAGTGATCTTCGTTAATGCATTTCTCTTTGAGATAGATTTGAGGTGCAAGCCCTTGTTAATGCATTTCTCTTTGAGAGAGATTTGAGGTGAAAGCCCTTGTTTCCACCCTCTAGGAGTAGCCATGGTGGATGTCATGTGTATGACTTCGTGACAACATCACGTGAGAGAGTCTGTGATGATTTTCTTGTACTTTTGTTTTCACCCTCTGGGAGTAGCCATGGTGAATGTCATGATGAGGTGACAACATCACGTTGAGTGATGAGCACTTGTACTCATTTACCATCCATGGGAGTAGCCATGATGGTTGATATCACAATGAGGTGATATCTTTCCTTTCCACATATGGGAGTAGCCATTGTGGTTGACATCATGATGAGGTGATGTGTCTTATGCAGTTGGAAATATCCTCCCTAGTTGAGAGGGAGTGTTGATGTTGATTCAACGTTGGGCTTCTAATTCCAGCCTAGCCCGATATATGAAGAGTAATTTGAATTATAGCCTAACGGCTATTTAAATTGCAAGATCGATTTCCTATGAAGAGGCACACCTATTACTAAATGATGTTTTATTTAACGTCATTAATTGAGGCCAACATCCATTTATGAAGAGACGCGATTTCTTGAAGCCGACTTCATGTGTCTTAGAGACAACTTTTTTGTTGGAGGCCGACATGAAGAATTAGAATGGAAGTGTCTCTCCCATTCATTTGTATATATACACTTGATATGTCCATTGCATTCATTCAGATTCATTCATTGTTCATATAGTTTGTCATACATAGTGCGAGTTGAAGAAGTGAAGTTATCAAGTTCAGATCGATATTATAGAAGGTTGAGTTATTTCATTGTTGTGATTGCATCAGATTGTGGTGCTCACTCTTGGCCTTAATATCGACCTCTTTGTAAAGGAGACATTCATTGTGATTCAATATATAAGTGATATATTGTTGTTGGGTTTTTCTCCCTCAAGTGCAGGGTTTTCCCAGGGTATATTCTATGTTGTGTGTCTGATTTTTGAATTAAATTCTGCATATCTAATTTGATCATAAAAACTAACATTGGTTCCCATTGAACTTTTTGATTTGTTTGAATTTTATTTACAATCATACTTCTAAAACTAAAACATTCTATTCCACAATGAAAATGAATTGAAAAGAAAAAAAGTATATAAAGTATAGTAATGTCCACAAATCAATAAAAAAATCACTGGCACTAGAAAGTTACAGCTGTAGCTTAGAATACTAAACAAGATTGGAAGAGTTTATATCAGTTAGTTCAACAATAATTGTGTATATGAAGTTAGATTTGGATGTCTACATAAATCCCTGATATATTTACCACAACGTACATACAATTTAGAGTAGATGGACAAGAACAACATGCAAGACTTAGATATAATGAACTGTATAAATAAACTAAATAACAGGATAAAAAAATTCATCCACAACACCATATATATGTAAAATATCAAACAACACTTTGCACGGGGAAAAAACAAAAGCTAAAATACCTATTCTTTATCGTACTCTAAATCAAATCCATGACCATCCATTACTTCTAACACAGTCAGACGACATCCAACCTGAGGAACATCAATTGGAATATTCCTGTTCTAATGCAGATTATTTATTTTCTTCTCTAGTGTCCTCAATCTCTAATGTAGGGTAAGGCATCCATCCATCCACAAAACTAACAAAGAAAATGCGAACCAAAAATGAAGAAAGGAAAAAAAAAAATTCCAAAGTTACCTAGAACAAACCTCATGAAGGGTGAAAACTTGAAGTATGTTAAAAATCAAAATGTGAGATCTAGGCTTTGAGACAACATCACAACAGGGGCAACTTTTCTTCTAGTTTGAGAAGCAAGTAGTTTAGTTATGCATAAAAAAATAGTTGAGAAGCTTGGTTTTGAATATGTGGCTCTTGCCAAAGAATTTGTGTAGCTAGTTGGAATAAAGCAGGGTTTAGGTCACTTCCAACATAGAAGAAAGTCTAGAACATTACACTTTGATAGGAAAGAAAACTATAGGAAAGGCTTATCAATTGAGGAAACTGGGTTGAACGGCTAATCTATTGTCTAGATCAATCCAAGTTTGGCTTAGTTTTTATTCCATCCCAACTTCACATTTCTCAAGAAGTAAGACAAGGAAGTAACATAAAATTGAACTATTTCACAAATGCTAAGAAATTACTCAGTTTTCCCCAAATGAAATGGGCTTTGTAAAATCTTTTTTTTGTGGTAACTTAGTGGGTTCTCCCCAACTTCTCCCAAAGTTCACACATGATATGGCTTGGCCCTACAAATTCAACTCTAGCCATGTGGTTGATTCTAGGATGAAGCCTAACCAGGATCGATATATTTTCTAGACCAATCCAAGTTTGGCTTGGTTTTTATTCTATCCCAGCTTCACATTTCTCGAGAAGTAAGACAAGGAAGATAACTTAAAATTGAATTATTTCACAAATGCTAAGAAATACTCAATTTTTCCCAAATGAAATGAGCTTTGTAAAATATTGAAGTGGATCATCTTTGAGGAGTAAAGTGTTAGTCTTTAATGTAAAATAGGAGTAAAATGTTAGTCTTATTCCACAAATGGCAGTTTTTTTTTCTTACCTAGAAATTCATCAATTTTTTTGCAGTCACTTAAATTAAGACTAAAAAAAAAAACTTTTCCCAATTTAATCTAAAAATCTGGAAGCTAACAAGAAATGTACCTAAAGCCATTAACAATTGCAGGAGAAGAAGCTCCCTAGTTGAGAAGGGGGAAGCCATGAGATGGGCTTTGTTGTAAAGACTTAAACTAGTGGTGGGGTGTATTTAGAGTAGCAGGGAAAAAGTCCAATGAATGTGAGGTGGGCATGAGAGAAAATTCCAAATTGGGCACTTGCATTACATTTTTATCTTGTTTCACCTTCCAACTTTCTACTCTATCTTTCCAACCAACGCTTCCAACTCGATAGGTATTTGAGTCTTTTGTGGGGTCCACAACCCTCATTTGAATTGTTAAAAGCAACATTAAATCTACTTTTAGCAATTATGGCCCAAAAAAAATGTAAAATGCAATCTTCCAAAATGCAAGAATTTGAAATCCCTAATTTTACAATAAAACCTTCAAAAATACTCCAAAGGACCTCAAACCAAAATTAAGTTTCTTCAATGTGACCTTGATAAACACTCCAGATTTTATAATTTTTTAAGTAAAATTAAGTGAGATGTGCACTTCACAACAAGACATAAAAATTTGAAAAAATTGCATTGACTCTTTCCTTTTAAATGTCATGTTCATGCTCTAATATCACTTGTAATGAAATAGCTTCCACAATAGAAAAATGCAACAAGTACTTGAAAATATAATAGAAGTACTTCCAAATACCTAATAATAATAAGCCATTCAATGGAATAAACCTTTAAAGCTCTTCAATTAAAAATAGAATACATAATTTGATGATAATCTATTATTCACTTCTCTTGTATATATCATACTTATACTTTGGATGTCACCCAAGCTAACTAGAATACCAATATAAGAGTATATAAATGATTACATAACTTAATTAAAATTTATGCTAACCATAAATTGGCTATAGATAACCCAAAACAATCAATGGGTTAAGGGTATATAATGACATGCAACTTCATAAAGGAAACCAAATAATTTATAAACCTCATCTATATTTTCACACCATAGCCTTTTAGAATATCATAAACAAGCTGTAGTTATATTTTTATGATATATTTTAGATCATTTATTTCACACTTTGGTTATAAATATTAGAGCTAAAAACTTATATAAACAGGTTTTTATTCATTGTTTTTTTCTTTTTAACTTTAAGGAATTAATTAAAAACTACACATTAGTAGCAATCTTGTGAGTTCAATCTACTCTTTAATCACTTATTTTTTAATTTAAATTACTAAATTAATCTATATTTTTGATTCAATATATTCATTGACATTATTTTAAGACTAATTAAGATTGATTTACTAATTTGAATTATTATTAGAAAAGGAAAGACATTCTAATATAATTATAATGTATACACATCTATGGTCTATTTGTGATGTAAATTATTATTTGAGTTTAATCTAAAATTTGAATGCTTTTATTCATTGAAAATTTTTAAAAGAATTAACAAATTAGATTGAGTTAAAATATATTTTCTTTTAATTATCATTTTGAATTTTTTATTATTCTAAAAAATTAACTATATTGCAAAAAAAAAATATCAAACATTTAATCACCTAAAATACTATTAATTAATTAGATTAACCAAAATATAACAACAAATAAAAAACAAAATAATTAATATACTCACAGTCCAGAAAATAAACTCTTATAAAGATTGACTAATCTTCAAGTAAAACGTACTTAAAAACTCTACTCTCTTTGCTAATCTATGCTACATAAACACCACTTTTCTACAGCAAAAAAGTGATGAGTAAACAGTATTAAGCGCACCATACCCGAGCTCAAATCTCAGCTTTTGAACACTTAACAATTTGCCAACCTCTTAAGTGCTTAAGAAATCCAAACCGAGCTTAAGCAAGCCGCAACTTCAAATCGCAACCTTTTTGACACTTAAATATTGCCAAAAACAATATATCATCTCTAATGAACGTTAAGCAAGGCTTTCAATATATACTTCTCTTTCGTCCTTTCCAAATGGCCAGGAGCTACAATCTACAAAATCATCCCAGTTTTCTTTCAATTGCAGAGCAGGCAATCGGAATCAAAGTGAGCTGCACAGATACTTCAGACTGCAGTGTTATCAACCGCTGCCATGTCAAAGAAATTCTGTATATTTATGGGGTGAAGTAAGTTTTCACTTCTAAGTGGTAGAACAATACAATAATATTTAATTCAAAGGAAACAGCTAACATCCCTCCAGTGTTGTGTGATAAATTAACATCAGTCCATTAGTTATATATCAACATTCCTCTGTCTTTAAGCTCACCTCCTTGACACGGCGACCAGATTCTACAACTAGATTCCTATGCATCTCTTAGACCGAAAGAACATCCTTAGTAAAGAATCCACTGGTGAATTCTAGAAAACACCAATCTAAGTCTGAGGAAATACCTAGGAGGTTTCACAATAATTACTGTATTGTTGTGAGATCCTACAATGTAAACCATCCAAGAGTCCGGTTACATTGGACTTTAAAAATACATCATTGGGTCCCTCTACGTGCAATGCAAGTTAGAATTGATTTTGACTGTTCTTACATCTAGATAAATATCAGATTCTTTTGACTAAAAATTGTTCTCACTTGGAAATGAACAATACATTTGATTCAACCTACATTCACTGACTTTTGACGATATTGTGCACTGCAAATTAATTCATCTTATTTATTTTTTGATCTATGGACAGTTGTTCCAATCCTTGTAATGCCTCTTCTGTTATACCTGAATGGTGCAACCTTAGGGCCTTCTGTTTGACTCTGAAGATAGTTTCAAGTATAAACCAAAGGATATTTTTCTTTCCACGTTTAGATGGTTGAACTAGTAGCTTTTGTCTATATATAGGCATTGATCTTGTCTGAAGTTATGGTGAAACTCAGCATTAACAAGTACTGAAGAATGTGCTTTAGTAGAATATATATATTCACTTACACTAATGAAAAAAATTCCTGTTTGACTAATCAAACACAGCAAGCGGAGGTGTGATGATTGCTCCCCAAGACTTGTTTGTGAGAATTGTGGAAGGGTTTTACCTTGTTAAACTCAATTTTATTGTAGAAATTTAAGCAATAAGAAATACTTCTTTGATATTTTATCAATCACATTATATAGATAATTTGATTCTTCTTGACTTTTATCATTATTTGATGGAAAAGTTGGCATCAGATTTTCCAATATATTCTTATCGATCATAATTTCATGATCATGGAGAAAACAGTGCATTGCTAATTAAATAATTTTGTGATGCTTGAAATTATATTGTATTGCCCATTGTGCATCACAGATTTTACTTATTTGTTTTGGTCGCAGGGATATGAAATCATTCAAAATTGCATCATCTTAATTATATGAAACAGCAGAGCTGCCGTGCACAAGACAAACAGAGAGAACACACAAGTTCTTGTGCACAACAGCTCTGCTGTTTCGTATAATCAAGATTCTCAAAAATCAAAATTATAATAATTTTGATGTTTGTAAAGACTTGGACCACAGTTTTGGCATATACCACCAAAAAAAAGTTGGACCAAAATTTATTCACCTTCATTTTCAAATATAGACCCACTGCAATAGGATACTAATAATAGAGAAATGATTTACAGTGAGGATGATTACACAGACAAAGATTTTGTTATCTCGTAAACCACAAAAAGATCATGTTCATCAAATTAATATAAGATGGATATATAAAACTATATTAAGTACATTGATAATTCATATAACAAGCCTGAAGAGGCTTGCACAGCAGACAAAGTGGACAACATTATTAAAATATATATCCCCACAGAAGAAATCATACTTGTCAACTCAATTAATTTTGGTGGGGCATAGCCAAGGTTGGTAAATGCTTGTTCATGGCCACCAACCGTATAACTAATTTGGCAGTTTCATTTCATAGTCACACTTCCTTGTTCATAGAGGCCAAGGTATTTTTCCATGTCTAATCTCGTCTACAGTTCCCTGTCATAAATCCCATACCTTATTGAACAAGGATACAATAACTGAACTAGTTGATTTAATTCACCTAATAAGAAAAGAAGCTATAAAAAGGAATGCAATGTACAGCTTAAGTATTACATGAAAGCAATGACTTGTTTTTGGTGGACCATCCTAACCAAAACAAACATTAGGGGAGGATGTTGCAATATTAAAACAATAAAAAGAAAAACATAATGTTATTTTAGAGTATGGTATACAAAAGTGAGTTGGGAACAAATCATATATTGCTTTCCAATTACTCTTATTTAGCTTTAATTGTTTTTGGGGGTTCTTAACTACAAGGTATGATAAATATAACTTTGTTATAGTTTAGGAATAGATTTGATCCATTCTTGTAAAGCTCAGTGCACTAGTTTTGGCACTTGAGCAAATCATAACTGTAAAGCTATGCATTCTACTGTATGCAATATACATTATCCAGTCTATGTATTAATAAAAGTAGTGCTTTGTAGTTCCATTGCACACATCCAATTATATTCGTAAGTAGTGTTTATTGCATATTGATTTATGTTCAGTGCATACTGCATACTTAAAGACTTGGGTGGACCTCACTATCATCTAAAAGATAGTTTCCCTAATGATGAGTGAGACAGGTCACTTGAAACTTCAGGATTAAAACCAGTTTGATCCACCAAAATTAGTTAAAGTAATTATGTGATAAGCAGATTTAACTTTTGGAATGACATGTTTCCTCCTTGCATGTGCAAAACTGAAATATTAATGTACATCTTACATAATGGAGCACAGTGCAATTTGGTAGTCGTGCATGAAGATACCGCATAAAGCGATGGAAAAAGATGAAAATGCCATGCCAAACATCAGAAAAACAAGATTGCAAAGTCTGGTCAAGGTTTCCTTGTGCCAGCTTGGACACGGGAAAAGATGAAATTGTAGGATCACAGTCACTGATAGAAATCAACTACTTTTATTTTGAAATTCTCATGGATAGTAAATTCAGAAAATATAATTTCATTGATTATCCATCAGCTGAAAATTACTGTTTCAATGTAATTTTTTTGTAAATTGTTAGGAATGTGTAGTATGCTTTGCGTAACACTTCACCATCTCAATGTGGGGCATGGGGTGCAAAAACATGAATAGTACAATCAATTTATACTCGAAACTAAGAACAAAACATGAATTCAGAATGTAAACTATATAGCCATCATTTGGTATTCTTGTCCACATGGAAAATCTTTCAGGGCCCACTCAGTATAAGCATTCTTAGGATATATGTCTTCTGATTCATCTCCCCTTAGGCATGACACGTTTTGGACTTACCAAACTCTACTCTAAATGTTTTTGTATCCTACAATGCAAATAAGTAAACAAACAAAACTCAATGGAGTTAGTTCAAAATCTTTTTTTTTTGTTTTTTAATAGCACGGATCAAATTCAAAACATGGGGTGAATTAGATCATGTGTGAGACTAAAGTAATCTCTTAACGTTATACCAACTTAGATATTACTTTTGGAAGCTTCTCAATGAGAACATAGTTATCAAATGTGAGACTTTGTATAAATATGGGTTGTCAGAGATGTAAGCATTCCATCCTTCAAACTGCTCTGATTGCATGCCGTATAGCTAACTATACATAGTTTGTCTGCAAAGGAAATCAAACGATGGCAGTACTCTCAAACACTATAATGCTTTGTTTTGTCATAATTGTCCTGTTATCTGTTACTGTCGAGGAAAAAGCCAGGCATTACAATTTTACTGTAAGTTGGTGTGAATTTATGTAATTGATTTCTAAGATTAATATCACATATTCCAGCATTGTTTTTTGATGGGTTCTATGTGATTCATGTGCTGCAGATAAGACTCAAGAATTATACACGTTTATCCCACACAAAGCCCATTGTGACAGTGAATGGGAAGTATCCAGGACCAACAATATATGCAAGAGAGGGTGACACAGTGCTAGTCAACGTTACCAATCATGTGAGATACAATGTTACCATACACTGGTAAAAGTTTTTAGAATATAAGCCTTTGGATAATTCTGATTGTTCCAGAAAAATAAAAATAAAGTCTTGTTTGTTTCATGATTTAAGACCTATCATTGAGTTTGGTTTATATGTGAGCGGGCATGGAATTAGACAGTTAAGAACTGGGTGGGCAGATGGGCCTGCATATATCACACAGTGCCCTATTCAGACCCGCCAAAGCTTTGTATACTACTTTACAATCACTGGGCAAAGAGGCACACTATTCTACCATGCCCATATTCTGTGGCTACGTGCAACATTGCATGGCCCCATTGTCATCTCGCCAAAGAAACATGTGCCAGAAGAGAATTAGTGTCAAAAGAGAATCAGAAATGAGAGGGCACGTGAGCTAGAAGATAAACCATAAATTTCTAGTTAAAGACTTTAAAAGTGAAGGCGAACAAAACAAAACAAAAAGGTGGAAGGCTGCAAATGGAGGCAACGTGAAGAAGAATTAAGAGAATGGGAATAGGTGCGATAGGAGGGAATTCAAAGAGTTATGATAAAAAAAAAGTTTGCAGGAAATGAAGAGACACCATCTTGAAATGCTGATTTTATTTTGGGATGGTTGTTTTGAAGAGAAAGAGAGGGTTGCGCAGAAATTCATGGAGGGAGGGCTGCAAATTAAGTTGTAAACTCCACTCACACCATGTAATATGGCTGTGTAAAAATATTTAAAAACAATAAGTTACTAGAAAGGAATGAGGGTGCCGACCGTTGTGAAGATTAATATTCTTTTAATAAACTACTAAGTGCATCTGAGAAAGGAGGGCATACATTTGGTGACAATTTGCTAGTATATGTAGAACGTCATTCTAGTTCCCAATGTGCTCAGGAAGGCTCGAGACAATGAAATGATTAATGATGCAAAGAAACCCACAACACTCTGTTCACAACCATTAATTTTTTGATAGTCACATCGCAATACAATTGAAAACCACCTACAAAATGCCCAAACCTATGCACGTAGCACAAGAGAACGTGCAACAAACCCACAAATCCTCCATTCATTCATTATGGCCATGGATCTGATGTGTTAGAGCCTAGTCAAGCCAAAAAATTCACTACAAAAGTGTTGACAGAGCATGTTGTGTTAAAACGGGTCAAGAAAAGTTGAAACAGTTCCTTGCAAGAAAATCTTCTCAAATCAGTGCCTCGGTGATTAAACATCACTTAATCGCAAGATTTGATGCCAGGAAAAAAGATAAGAAACAGAACAAAAAAACAAAAACATGGGGCACACCTAGTCTGTTGCTGAAAGGCCCTTCGTAGAAGCTTTACTGCTGTGGCTTCCCAAGATCGTGGACTCGTGACTTGCTCTGAGCTTTGGGCCCTTTTAATCTTCTGAAAAGCCCTTTGTCGTTTCTGATGAAAAAACCTTTGTGCTTATTAGAAAACCCCCATTTGTTGTGCTTTGTCTCTGTTGTTCACTATTCTTTGTGCCCACTATGTTGTGCCTCTTTTCCTCCTGCCTCTGTGCTTTTGTTCCTGCTCGGGTTCTTGTTTGTTCTAGACCATTGTGGCTTACTCTGCAAGTTATTCAAAAGAAGAAAAATGCATATTTGAGCGACGGAAAATGAAAAAGAAGAGGGAAATAAAAACTTTATTTTAGAAAAGTACTTTTTTTATTGTCTTAATTTAAGACAATTAAAAAATTAAAAATATATTTAAGACAAAACTAATATTTTGTCTTAAATTAATGTCTTAAAGGCCCCCTTTATGTAGTAGTGTCGTTGATGGCTTCTTCAGTTCTTCTATTCCCTTTCGTTCGACTGCCAAGAGAGATATTCTTTGACTGCTTGTCAATCAAAAATCCAACATTCTATTCACGACAGCCAAAAATAGTTGTCATAATGGAATAAATTTTTGTTTAGTTGTCATATATAGTTTTCTAATAAGCGCACGTTTCTATTATGGATGTCTTGTTTAAGTGGGAAATCAAGGGAATCTTTCTTTAACTAGACTGGTAAAATATTGTGAAATCTCCATGTGTAGAATACTTTCACTTCATTGGCAAGGCCTTAGTCTAATTAGAAATGAGAAAAAAAAAGGGCCTGGTCTGGTTTTTCTATGTTGGTGGAATTTCATGTGTGACATTTGTTTGAGTCTCCATATGACCAGGTCACGTCTGCAGCGGCATTGCGGAATTAGTCTTGTCGCGCAGGTTAACTCAATCGCGCAACTATGACAACCATTGATCTTGGCGGAGGTACACAGTAAATATGGAGTTCGTGGTAAAAGGTGAACCGGATGGCTAACACTAAGGGGTCGGTCATCAGGACAATATAAAGGGCTTAAAAGATAACTTAAAATGACTGGAAACAGGCTGTCAAAGGTCACCACTAAAATAGAACAAAAGGAGAACGCAGCATGGCTAGGATTTATGGTTTAGGGTTTTAGACTAAAACCTTTAAAACACAGAAGATAAGCCCTAAATTTCATGGCGAGAAAAGTTTCAACATTTTTAAAGAGTGATACTCATTTGGTATGGCATAACTTAGAAAAAAAAAAAAGAAGATATAAATGTAATAATTTCAAATTTAGTTTTGTAACATCCATATCTAATGTTTCCAATTTGTTTCATAATATTAGCTTTAGTATTTCATATTTTATTAAGTTTTGAAGTCAACTATAATTTTGACATATGTTCATTTGGTAGCTCATAACTTGTTGTGTATGTATCGAAATTTAATTTTTTGTTTGTTTGTTGGAAAGAGGACTTCAATACCTATTACGTAGATATTTTCAAAAAAAAAATTCAGTGGTTTACTATTTTTCCATAAGCATTGAACAAAAAAGTTGATGTTTGGTGAGAAACCTATGATTAGTTAATCTAAAAACAAAAATCACAATAAACTCAATATATATTAAAATTATAATCATTGGAAAGATTGCTTTGAGTACTCCCATCATGAATTTCGGTTTGTCAAGATTGTTCCATTTGAGCCCTCTATTAGAGCTTCAAAGGCTAGAAATCTACAAAAACTAAGAGAGCTCGGGGGGGAGATCTCTAACCAGGGGGTATCGAAAAGGCTTCGATAGAACTGTAGAGGCCTAAATTGATTAAATTAAATATTTAATTAATTTAACCTTTCTACTTAATTAATTAATTTAATTATGTTATCCTTATTCCTCTCAGAATTAACTAAATTAAATTTAATTAATTCTATCACTATAGTCCAATAATTATTTTGTCAATAAATTAATTATTTCTCCTATTCCTCTAAAGTCATTCAAATCATTAATTCTTCTAAGTCCTATTTAGTTAATTAATTCTAATTAATTAGCTTAACACTTTCCCTAATCCCCACTTAGCCTAATTAATTCTTCTAGAACCCTGATTAATAATATCTCTCAATTTTAAATTCCTCCACTCATTTTGTCTCCTCATGGCACATCCTCCTAACTCTTCCGCTTGCATCTTAATCCCTCATTAACCCACTTAATCCCCTTCCTTAATCATTTGCACATTCCTAATCCCCATGATTAGGAGTGAGTCAACCATTTGCCATAAATGGCATTCCTATCTCACCTCCCAACCTTAAATGCACCAACTTTGGTCATATCAAAGGATTTCAAATCCATTTACTCTTCCCCATGCCCCTCACTTCCCAAGGAATTTTTAATTTCTTTTCTTCTTTATTCTTCCAAGACTCCCTATTTCTAAGGAATTTTTAACTCCCTTGTCCCTCTTCCCAAGGAATTTTTAATTCTTTTTATTCTTCCAATGTGCCTTGGAATCTCTTCCCTATGCACCTTGAGGAGTGTGGAGACAAGAATTGTCTTTATGGAAAATCTCTTGGTCTCCACACCATGTCCTCTTAATCCTTCCCATCATTTTCATTCAATCTCCACCCTCCATTCTAAATCGATCTTGGCCCTCCATTTTGGCCTCTTCAAATCTATAAATTGGGGTCTCCTCCCCTCATTTCCATATCTCATACTCAAGCAATATTATGCTGCTACTTTGAGCCTAGAATCCATTCTTAGTTATAGTCAAATACATCCACACATAGTTCTTTTATAATCCTCCTTCATCCATCATAGCATCCATCATAGGATTATAAAAGGACTATGTGTGGATGGATTTGACTATAACTAAGAATGGATTCTAGGCTCAAAGTAGCAGCATAAGATTGCTTGAGTATGAGATATGGAAATGAGGGTAGGAGACCCCAATTTATGGATTTGAAGAGGCCAAAATGGAGGGCCAAGATCGATTTAGAATGGAGGGTGGAGATTGAATGAAAATGATGGGAAGGATTAAGAGGACATGGTGTGGAGACCAAGAGATTTTCCATCAAGGCATTTCTTGTCTCCACACTCCTCAAGGTGCATAGGGAAGAGATCCCAAGGCACATTGGAAGAATAAAAGGAATTAAAAATTCCTTGGGAAGGGACAAGGGAATTAAAAATTCCTTGGGAATAGGAAGTCTTGGAAGAATAAAGAAGAAAAGGAATTAAAAATTCCTTGGGAAGTGAGGGGCATGGGGAAGAGTAAAGGATTTGAAATCCTTTGATATGACCAAAGTAGGTGCATTTAAGGTTGGGAGGTGAGATGGCAAATGGTTGACTCACTCCTAATCATGGGGATTAGGAATGTGCAAATGATTAAGGAAGGGGATTAAGTGGGTTAATGAGGGATTAGGATGCAAGTGGGCGAGTTAGGAGGATGTGACATGAGGACACAGAATGAGTGGAGGAATTTAAAATTGAGAGATATTATTAATCAAGCTTCTAGAAGAATTAATTAGGCTAGGTGGGGATTAGGGAAAGTGATTTGTAGGAATCACTTTAGTTAAGCTAATTAATTAGAATTAATTAACTAAATAGAACTTAAAAGAATTAATGATTTGAATGACTTTAGAGGAATAAGAGAAATAATTAATTTATTGACAAATTAATTATTGGACTATAGTGACAAAATTAATTAAACTAAATTTAATTAATTATGAGAGGAATAAAGATAACATAATTAAATTAATTAATTACGTGGAAAGGTTAAAGTAATTAAATATTTAATTTAATTAATTTAGGCATCTACAGTTCTATCGAAGCCTTTTCAATAGAACATATGTTCTATCAAACCCCCTGGTTAGAGATCTCCCCCTCAAGCTTTCCTAGTTTCTGTAGATTTCTAGCCTTTGAAGCTCTAATAGAAGGCTCAAATGGAACAATCTTGACAAACCAAAATTCATGATAGTAGTACTTGAAGCAATCTTTCCAATGATTATAATTTTAATATATATTGAGTTTATTGTGATTTTTAGTTTTAGATTAACTAAACATAGGTTTCTCACCAAACATCAACTTTTTTGTTTAATGCTTATGGAAAAATAGTAAACAAGTGAAAAAAAAATCTGAAAATATCTATGTAATAGGTATTGAAGTCCTCTTTCCAACAAACAAACAAAAAATTAAATTTTGATACATACACAACAAGTTACAAGCTACCAAATGAACATATGTCAAAATTATAGTTGACTTCAAAACTTCATAAAATATGAAATACTAAAGCTAATGTTATGAAACAAATTGGAAACATTAGATATGGATGTTACAAAACTAAATTTGAAATAATTCCATTCATATCTTCTTCTTTTTAAAAAAGTTATGCCATACCAAATGAGTATCACTCTTTAAAAATGTTGAAATTTTTCCCACCATAAGGTTTAGGGCTTATCTTCTGTGTTTTAAAGGTTTTAGTTTAAAACCCTAAACCATAAATCCTAGCCATGTTGCGTTCTCCTTTTGTTCTATTTTAACGGTGACCTTCAGCAGCCCATTTCCAATCATTTAAGTTATCTTTTAAGCCCTTTATATCGTCTCGATGACTGGCCCCTTAGCATTAGCCATCCGGTTCACCTTTTACCATAGGCTCCATATTTACTGTGCACTTCCGCCAAGATCAACGATTGTGATAGTTGTGCAATTGCACGATTCAGTTAACCTACGCGACAAGACTAATTCCACAATGTCGTTGCAAACATGACCTGGTCGTTGGAGACTAAAACAAATGTTAGAGCACTCTACCAACATAGAAAAACCAGGAAGCTATTTTTTTCTCATTTCTAATTAGACTAAGGCCCTGCCGATGAAGTGAAAGCACTCTACACATGGAGATTTCACAGTATTTTACCAGTCTAGTAAACAAAAGATTCGCCTGTTTTCCCACTTAAACAAGGCATCCATAATAGAAGCTTGCGCTTATTAGAAAACTGTATATGACAACTAAACAAAATTTCTTCCATTATGACAACTATTTTTGGCTACCGTGAGCAAAACGTTGGATTTTTTATTATGTTTTCAATATAAATGGTATCTTGGAATCCTGCAAAACCCCATCCTTTGGCATAAAATATTCTATAGGGAACTTGTTAGGTCAAGGTTTGTCTGCATAAAACCAAATGATGGGGATGCAGAAATATTGTATGTATCCATAGACTCCCTGTCCAAAGTCACATTCAATGTCATTGATTAAATTGCTAACCTCGTGCAAATCTAAATTATTCTATATTTACTCTGATATGAAAACATAATCTAAGGAACAAAATATGTTACCCTTAAAATACTTGAAAATAAAAAATTTCAAATCTAAATTGCATTGAAAATAAGCTGTATGACTTTTAGGACTAGATTTCTTCATAGATTTCTCTGCATAGGCTAACTTCCACTGTTGTTGGCAGGCTGAAACCCTTAGATCCCAATCCCTGAAGACTGGAGTACTTCATATTGCAGGGTGCATAAAAGTGATATGTAAAGGATCTAATAAAGACATAATGTAAGAGACGCTTTGTTAACTTATTAAATGATCTACAAGATTCTTGCAAATTTTTTGGCTCGGGGAATTTTAAGTGGCTGTTTCTACAAAATCAAAAAGGACAAATAAATTTTGCAAAGCAAATTCATTCTCAGCAATATTACCTGAATATGAGAGGCTGTCAATTTGGCTAACAAGTCAAACTAGATAAAATTGTTCCTGAAGAACAAATTTGAGAAAAAAATATATATCACAAGATTGAATCAGACTTCATTCATGGCATGCTTTCATGGCTGAAGTTGTGTTCAAATTTATTATTTATGTTACTTCTCTAGAATGAAAATTGCCTTGTCAAACTATCTAGACCCTAGAGTGACCCTAGTATTTCTCTATTATAATTTATAACCAATAAAGCTCTGTAATTAATATTTAAAATCTTGTAACAGTTTCCTTACCCCCATTTTCAAGAGGTATACATAAGGCATTATCTATATGGAGATGACAAGAATGGAGAAAAGAAAGAAACAGAGAAGGCTATTAAAGACAAAGACAACAAAGGGACCAACAACCCTAGCAGTGTCTGCAATTTAATAAATTGAGTGAATTTAATTTAAGAGGTCCCACATGGATCAGCTTCTCTTATGGATCTCAGGGTCTATTTCTCATGGTTTCCATGAAGTCAATTCTTTGTTTTCTATTCCATCCCATGAGTTTTGCAAACAAAATCATTGTATGCACAATCTGAATTTCTATCTGGGCTATTCATAGTTTTCACCAGATTCATAAGGACCTTCATGAAAGAAAAGGATGTCTTGGTTTAGATGGTTAATGTTTCCAACTTCTTGAGACTTGGATTGAGTTTATCTTACTAGTTTTGCAACTTCATATCGTAGGAACTTGACCTTCCTCTTTGATTTTCTTGGTTGTCCTTGAGTAAAGGAGGCAGTCATAGGGTCCATTGATTTTTTCCTACTTGTTTTCATTGTGGCTTTGGAACCATAGCTACAGGTAGACATTTTTTAAAAGTTTATAATTATAATAAAATTAAAAAATTAAAAATCTAAATAATAAATAACTTAACTCAGCCTATATTATATTTTTATAAATATGTTTCAATGGATTCCAAATAGAAAGACCCTGCTCCAACCAAAAAGAACATACATAGATCAGCATTAGAACATCCATAGTCCTAAGAATAATGAAGTGCATAGTATTTGACAACTCAATAGAAAAAGTATAGTTTCCTACTTCATGTCATGAAAACTTTGCACGCATATCAGATCTTGATTCTAGGTCGACTGCTTCTTTGTGAGATGAAAAACAACATCATAAGAAACAGAAAAAATGCAAATAACTTTGAACTATACAAAACAAACTCAAGGAGGAAAGCAGTAAAGAACTTGCAAAGAAAATGTACATATTTTTTAAACCCCTACAAGATGAAAGGTGGCAAATCATACTTTCCCGGAACCAGTGCTAAGTAGTCAATTGGTGAGGGAAAAACTTGTGAAATGGCATATCCAATGACAAGAACTGCTGCTAGCCCTTTGCATTGTCTTGTAAACCCTGAGAGTAGAGGAGGCCCCTGGGATCAAGAATACTTATTTGTTATTTCAAGTTACGAGCTTAAATCTAATGGATGTCTATGGATAACCTATCAAAATATAGTTGGACAGAGATGCATACAAGCACTTCAAAGTTAGGTTGATAAAGAACCAAATAATAGTAAAAACATGCTTAGGTCTCCTTTATGGATACTTACCCACATAATGTGGTGATGTTCGTGATAATCGAAAAAAGTGGCCTTCACGCTAATTGTATATGAAGCAGACATTAAACATACACCATATTCCTTTTGATGATCTCCCTACAAACCTAATTTATATTGAAATTTGTTCGTAGAGTTCAAGTTCTCAAAAACAACTCAAAATTCACTTGCATTCTTCATCCTTTTCAAAAGCTAATACTTTGATGTGAAGGCAAGGTTCATGAAGGCCATTCTATAGATGTATGATTCTACACAAGACAACATCATTTGTACAAAGTGGATAGAATTTTCCACTCTTAAGGGATGTTCATTTAAGAGGCCAAGATGGATAGGGAGACTATGGCATAGGAAAATCCAATTCTATAGTAGACTATGTATAGGACTAATACTTTGACAACAACACTAGCTATTCATTGGTTGTCCCAAATTTCTAGTTCTTTTGTTGCTAAGAGGAACTAGTCTACTTATAGTTTCATCCACTCTATCAAGAGGAACCAACTTAACTCTAGGAGCGCAGAAAAGCATATAGTTAGACATAGCACCTTGCATCTCATTGAATTCAACACTTATGTACATGGAGATTCCAGCAACTAGATAGAATGTAGTGCTAGAGGAGCTAGCACAAGTTGATGAAGATGCAACATAGACAAGGTTGATTGGTATTGATTTCGAGGAGCTTGACATTGAGGAGTCCAACAATTCGAATGATGAGGAGATTTTCATAAACTTTGCGGATGAGTGATGATTTGAGGCATTCAACCATTATGTGAATTTTGAGTGTAATCATCATTTTGAATATAACATAAATATAAAATATATTGATATTCGACATCTTCGTTGTTAATTGCAATATGTTTGAGTATTTCAAAGCTTCATATGTTATTCCTTGTATATTTTTTTTAAGCATTGTATATATCTGGACCACTGTCCCACCGCCATCCCCTTGCTCCCCAAATCTAGGCCCTCGGTCCCCTGTCTCCACCGTCCACCCCTCTCCCTGTCCTAAGACTGTGGAAAACTAGAAGTTACATAACAAACCAATTTAGGTTGATTTTGACCATAGACAAATGTATCATGATCAATTTTTCTATTTGACTTCATTTGAGCTACATACTAGTCAGTTACCCTTGCAAGAAACATTGGTGATGGTCTTTTGAAACCTATCTCTAGAAGTAGGCAGACAGGGGTAAGTAAGGAAATGATTTCTGATAAGCACAAAGAGAAGCATCTTAAAGCTCCTGTCATATGGCATGAAACAAATGAAAGGTCTTTATAAGTTAAACATAGTGATTTGTGATGGTTGTCCATTCATTTAAAGTCCTTTCCAGATATTTGAGATCAAGGAGATACTAGATTTTCTTCTTAAGCTTAATGAAATTTCAAATCTTTCAATACAAATGACTGAATTCAATCTTCTCAGTCCAAAATCATGTTGAGAAGTTGAGACTCCATAGAAGGAAAACACATTATATTGCTTTAGTAAATAGAACACAAACACAGTTCCAAAACAGACCTTAAAAGTATCTTTGCCAAAACTTCCATAACATATGCACAAAGGTTGGCTAAGTTTGCTTTTCCTATCCAATTCGGTCTCTGCACTTTCCATTTTATTATTTTTTTTCATTAGTTTCTAGTTTCTACCTTTTCCTTAATCTCACAAGAGTTTTCTAAAGAAAAGATGCATAAAAAGAAAGCTCATTCTGTAAAAATGTTACATACCTACATCTATATATAGAGACAACTTAAAAATTTTACTAAAAAGTTGATAAATGTAAGTAAGCTGTCTTTTACCTTCCATCAGATTGTAGAAGATTTTTCATAGATTTTAATGAGACATTTTTATCCAGTTGGGTCAAATCATCGCCCATCATTCTCAGAATAGATAAAGCAGAGTAGGTGCTTGCCAAGTGACCACCATTATTGAAGTTAACCTGTAGAAAACACTGAAGAATAAGAAGACTAAACAAATAACTGCATTTAAAAGAAAGACTTCAAGATAAATTTGGACCAAAGGGATTAGAACATTGATGTTTCGGACAACACTTTCTGGAGAAAAACATCAATATTCTGATCCCTTGATCACTTTATCACAAATTCTCTCCTTCGCATTGTGGATTGTGGAAGCTTAAAATCTCTAATATACTTATATTGGTTTAATCAAATAACAAATTTAAAAAACTTAAAGTTAACTTACAAGTCAGTCATAAGTTATAGTTTTGCCAGTGTGTTCCCCATTAAACAATCATGATAAAATAGCACATTCTCTAGATTGCAATAGTAGTTTTGAACATAGTAACGAGACGCGGACGTGGCTCAGACTCGGCGAGGGCGACTCGGCGCGGGACTCGGCGAATCCGGACGCGGACGCGGCGCAGACGCGGCAAAATGAATAAAAGTTGAAAAACCCTAGAAATTTAGAGATTTTTAAGGATTTAAAACTTGTTTCAAGCACCCTTTATTGAATACAACACAAATAAAAGCAAATTTGATCACATGCATAAGTATACAATGATTACATAAGTATAAGGTACACATTGTAGTTGCGTTGCTGAAGGAAATAACATACTTAGATATATAAAATTAGTCAAATGTATACAAAACTCATGGAATATGAAATCCATGACATCAAATGTTCCATACAAATATGAAATATGAAATATGACATCAAATCAAAATGTTCTATGACTCTATGCCCTATGGCATAGTGGAGCCAGCATCCTTCCTACGAAGGCGTCTAAAGGGCCTGGATGATGTTGCAGCTGCAGCCATAGTCTCTGCCTGTGTCTGACTCTCCATGCCACGCTCACCAACAACATCTATGCCTCCTCGTGCTCTAGCCTCCTCCTCAGCCATGGCTACAACCTCGGCCTCTCTCTCTGCCTGGTCCACCCAATCAAGGTCCTCGTCACTAAAGACTGCATCTGTAGCCTCAGTGGTCCACTCAGACTGTGGATCAACCTCGTCTAGATTGATCGGGGTTTTGTCATGGTCAAAAAGCTTCCTGTATCTGAGCCGAAGATTGTAATGAACATATACCAAGTCGTTCATCCTCTCCACTGTCAATCTATTGCGCTTCTTGGAGTGTATGTGCTCAAACATACTCCAATTGCGCTCACAACCAGATGAACTGCATGGCTGGCTCAATATACGAATGGCAATATTTTGCAGGTTCGGTGTATCAGAACCAAACATATTCCACCAGCTATCTGAGATGAGAAAAAGAAACAAAATCAATCTCATTTCAAGTTTCAAGTTCAAGTTCAACATTTAATAATAAATTATAATATAAAGAGATGAAAATTATGCCCTTAAATATATTTTTACCTGGTAGTAATGTTGTCCTATTATCTTTGCACATTTGACGTGCAAAGAAGTCTCCTTGTGCCTTAGTGAAGGCATCTATCTCCTGCACCACCTGTGTAGTAACAGCAGGCAACATCCGCCCAATGTCGTAGAGCCCACTAAGAATTCTCTATCCGCACTAAGATCGCGGGGAATTGGAAGGCCGGATTCAGGAAACATGCGGCTGCATGGATGGGCCTATGAAGTTGGTTTTGCCATCTCCTATCAATGATATCCCAAATGGGACGATACTTCTCCTCAACTCCACCATAGACTGATCTAATGGCCTCTTTGGCCCTATCCATGCCCTCATATATGTAGCCCATTGCGGGCTTCTCCCCATCTGCAACTCGTAGGAGAACTAGCAAGGGCTCAATAAACTGCAAAGTGCAAACATGTTTCACAAATAAGTGTGAATGAAAATAAACAAATAAAAGTAAGATATGATTAAAAATTAGAACATAATAAAGAATTAAATTTTACCTTCACAATCTCGTCCATTGGTGTCCAAAACCCTTGCTCATCAAAAATGCAATCAGCCACAGCAATCCCTGCAGTGCTTGTAGAAAAGGATGAGGAAGACCACTCCTCACTAGTAAACATGCGCCTCAAAGCTGCCCTTGACCGAATCAAGGATTGCATCGTGATAAAATTTGTTGCAAACCTGGTGATGCCAGGACGAGACAACTCCCTCAACCCCGTGTATTGCCTCATAAGGTTAAGCACCCATGTGTGGTTGTATACAAATTTGCAAACGTTTTTTGCTGCTTCCACACATGTTTTGATCCATGGGAGCTTCCCAAGATCCTCCAACATGAGGTCAATGCAATGGGCGGCACATGGAGTCCAAAATATAGTAGGGTGCCTCTCCATCAATAACCTACCAGCAGCAACATAATTTGCTGCATTGTCTGTCACCACTTGCACTACATTTTCTTCCCCCACATCAGCTATCACCTCCTCTATAGCCTCACACAGATATGTGGCATTTTTTATTTGGGCAGAAGCATCAATGGACTTAATGAAGACGGTGTCACCTGAAAAAATAAGCAAAACCAATTATTCAATAAATTAAAAAACATAAATCAGCCATATTAAATTATGTGATTCACTAAATAAAATTCAAATTCCAATGCATTGAAGGAAGTACAATTACCTCCAGAGGAAACTAGGAAATTAAGCAACGTCCTATTTCTCCTATCAGTCCAACCATCAGTCATGATGGTGCAACCAATCATGCTCCACTGCTTGCGTTGCTCCTCTAATTGTGCTTTCACATCTGCCACCTTTTGAGTCAAAAGTGGGCCCTTTAATTCATCTTCACTAGGGGCTTTGAACCCCGCCCCACATATGGTTATCGCATCAACCATGTTTTGCCAGAAAGGTGACCTATAACATGTCATAAATAAATTGATAAGTTACATAAGTATTGTAAAATTTGAATTCGATAATGAGATAATGAGATACATCTAGATTCTAAAATTTAAATATAAATTTTAAAACAATTAAACGAAAAAGAATTACCTGGCTACATGGAAGGGAATGGTGCAGTAGTACCAAAAGTCTGCAATTGCCTTTTTGGCTGCATCATGTGCGTCCTTGTTCCAACCCATGCTCTCAAGCGACGGTTGGGAACCAGGGGTAGTGCGTGGTACAAAATATGAGTCCACCCTAGATTTACGAACTCTAGGGCCAATGCTAACACTGCCACTACCACTAGCAGTAGCAGCGCCACCAGCACTAGGAGTACGCATAGGCATTGCTGATGCAGAAACAGAAGCACTACCACAAGCACTAGCACTAGGACGGTATGGAGGCATGGAAGAAGCATCTCCAACAGCACCAAGTCCCTGTCCAACTCCAACACTCAGCAACTCCTGTTTCTGTTTCTTTTTCATTTCTTTTTGCCTTTCAAAAGTTTCTAATTGCACCTGCACTTCACGAACAACCTCAATAGGTGCTACAGGGCAACCCACTACATCATGGGCGGGTATGCGTGCAAGATGATATTTTAATCGATTTATGCCTCCATGATATATTGTTTTGCAGTAGAAACATTTGGCGTCTCCTTTTTTCATTCCGGGAAAGATTTCAGCATGTTTCCAAGCAGGGTCTTTTCTGACTGGGGTATGAGACATTGTGAAAATAATAATATGGTATGATTTGCAAATGAATGTGGCTGCACAAAATAGGGTTTCTAAAATTATTTAAGTTGCAAGTAGGGTTTGTAAAAAAAATATGCAAACTCAAAAGAATAGTGATTTTACAAATTACAATGAAATATTTGTTAAAAAAACACAAAAAAATCAATTAAAATCAAACTTACCTCTTAGATTTAGCTTGGAATGCAATAGAAACTCCTCCAAATCACTGGTAATGAGCTTTCAATCCACCTCCTTGCTGGTATGAAGCTCCCTAAATGATATATGCCCTTGGATTTCTCTTCAACAAGTTGTTGGTTGCTCTCTCTTCTCCTCCTATTTTTTTTCACAACTCTCTCTTCTCCTCCTATTTTGCCAAATGAATGAAATGAGTGCCCTTTTAGGGCGAAATAGAAGATATAAGTCAAAAAATAGAATAAAAAAATATTATCTTTTAATGTGTTTTTGGCCTTTTTGGCCGCTGCTGCCGCGGCCGCGTCCCACAGTCGGGACTCGCCGCGTCTGGCGCATCCAGACCTGAACACGGCCGCGCGCGCGTCCGCGCGCCTAGGACGCGGCCAGGGCCGCTCAGCGCGGGACTCGCTGCGTCCAGAGGACTCGCGGCGAGTCTCGGAGCTATGGTTTTGAATTCATAATACATACTCCATCCATATCCTTTAATGTGTGGGCTGAAGATCCTTGGAAGCCAATAGGAAATCCTGAGAAAGAGTAGTATGTTTATATCAATATCAACCAAACATGTTTAGCATTCTGGAAAACAAAATACAACTATAGAAGCTAAAATCCAGGCAAGGCTGTTTTGTCATTCAGATTTGAATGCAAAATATACCATTTTTGTCTTCATTATCTGAGGGAAGAATTTGCAAGTGATACACCCAATTGGTAACTCTTTCTGCATCAACCTGCACTGCAGAGAAAAATGGTTAAATTTCAGATTGATAACTTAAGGTTTATGCTTGCAACATGCTAGGTTGTATTGGACACCTGCAACAGCTAAACATCTGAAAAGAAACAAAGTGAATCTACAAGTAAAAGTAGAATAGGTCTCCACAAACAAAGGAGCCTACAGTCCAACATCAGTTGGAAACTTGAGCAGTGCCATGAGTAGAATGGTTGGAAAAAGTCTTTTTTGCAGGTCTTACTATTGCTTTAATTGGGCACTCCAAATAAATTGCCTTTTAATTATGTAATTAATTATTATTAAGTTACTTTTATTTTATTTTTGGAGAGAAAATAATTTAAATAAAGGGTCCAAATGTAATGTTTATAAAGGCAAATCTAACACCTTCATTTTGTATTTGGAAAAACTATTATTTTCTTGAACTCAATTTTGATTTGGAACTCTTGCGGACAAAAACCCTCTAGAATTGTTGTTTGAGTTGAGGACGAAAACCCTCAATTCTACTATACCGTTGGATACAATTTATGAGCAAATTTAGACTATTTAATAACTATATGCTATTTCAATGCTGCGTGAATGAATATACTGCCACACCTTGTGACAGTAATCACTCCTAACAGCTGTAGTACAGTCAGTTATTAGCTACATATTATCATAAATATTAATTGAACTTTCATCACCTTATTTTCTCAATTCATAGCATTTCATATATTGGTGATTTATTACATTAGCGGACTATCTATGTTGAAAATTCTTATTTGATGCCATCAATTATTTATCTCAATTATCTTCAGTATTTTACACAGCCACTCTAGACTTAGCCACTTTTTCCTTTGTCAAAAAATAAAATAAAAGGGAAATTGGATTTGGACTCATTCTGAAGCACCCGCCACCCAAAAAGGTTTTGATCACTATTTACCCACTGGCCCTGAAGGTTGCAATCTGGGTATAGCGCTAGGATTTTTACTCAGTCAATATTATTGGATTGACAACGGGCAGTTAGATTCAATTGCTATTCCTTACCTTTTATGATTTTTATATGATCGCTGCTATGTTTAGTTAGTTTAAATTACCAGCACTAACTGTGCGCATTTAAAGTTTTATGCATTACTATCAGCCTTATTCAGAGTTCTATAACTGTCTAAAAATTACATGTTAGTGCCCAGCATTAGCATCAGGTTTTCACATATCAGAAATACAAAAAGTTATATATTTTCATAATCAAAAATTGCATATTGTTATTGTTCATTTCAGCCTCCTAGCTTAGGGTTTATTCTTTACAGTCCAGCATTTACATTCAGCGTTTCCTACAACCTTAAGATACAAAAAAAATCATATATATTCAAAACAATCAAAAAGGGGGGATATTACAAGCAGATGATGTACAGGAAACATCAATACTATGAGAGGAAACAACAAAGGGGAAGGAAATAAAGAATTTTCTCATTCACTGATTTTTAACCCCACCATCTTCATTTTAAACCAAAGCAGAAACGAGAGGCATAATCAGTTTTTGCCCCAAAAAACATATAGAGCACATGCACACACACAGCTTATGGTAGTCCATAGTCTCTGTAATGAACCAGGGCAGTGTGACATACAAAGCCAATAAATGGCAGTCCAAAGTCTCTACAATCAACCAAAAGGCAGTTCAGTGTGCTATGCAAACCCAAAAATCACACACATTTATTTACATGGTTTGATTCTTTCATGTGTACACACAGATACTAGTAGGAATCGGATTGAATGTGTTGTACACTTTGCAAGTCTTAGTAAGAATGTTGAGGTATTATTGTAATTTTGGGATTCTAGATAAAGATTGCAATAATCTAATGTCGCATGTGCAAATGGTCTCCTTAAGGACAACATGAATTATTCCTAACACTTGGAATAAAGTTGAGAGGGATAATTTGGAGTCAAACGTGGGTAAAGGAGCCCATCTTGGAAGAGCTAATGCTTCTCATGCAAAGTGTAGCACTTGGATTTGGGAGATAATCATAATGCTTGTGTTTCCATGTAAGTATTGTACAAGTGTCATTTGGAACCATCCACAGTTTTGAATACAACTTGATGATTATGCTCAAGCCAAAATTCTAATTTTAGAGGGAGGAAGCCCTAAGAGAGGCTACTCTAAATGAATTCAACAGAGAAGAAAATGGAAGGGAGGAAGAACTGCTGTCAGGGGATTGTCAAATCACTGTCATAATGCTATGTGAAGGTTGCTGAAAGATTGTTTGTTTTAAAAATGTTGTTAGGGCCGACCTATTGACAGCAAAAGGAGTGACTGATTGGATTGTTGTGCAAAGGGGCCAACAGACTGGTGTATATGCTGACTGTTCAACGAAGCAGGGCCACCCTGGCTAGAAGGAACGAAGGGGCCGACAGACTGATGTAAGGGCTGACTGGCTCTCTTAATATTGGAAGAAACTGTCATAATTGCAGGGTCGACTGGGTCTGTCAAAGGAAGCGCCTGTCTAAGGGTCTGGCAAGGCCGATTTTCACAAGATTAGCCTACTGTTAAAAAACTGTTGTTACAAACCAACTGTTTGCAGTCAAGGTCAACTGAAGAAAAAGACAACTACTGTTAAAGAGCAAACTCAGAATCAAATCCTTGGAAATTCAAATCAAACCCTAAAAAACAAAGCGATGTTCTAGAGAATGGCTTTCTTTTCTGATCTAGCACCAAATATGGGCATGATGTATCCCTTCGAATCAAACCATAAACCCTAAAAAACAGAGGGATGCCACAAGTCAATGCGCCCATGAACCAATAATAGGCATCTGAAAACATTGAAGTTTTAGGGGTACTCGATTCTTGAATTCGAGACAAGATTATTGCAGCCTTTTTAAGGAAAATATTGGTTGTGAGTTAAAAGTGCTTTCATGCACCTGATTGTGTAGATGACCAGCTGTTCGATTGCCTGCCTTCGCCTCGCTTTCACCTAAAATTACCTGCTTTGACCGCGGCTGCTGATGATGATAATGACTTTCACCACGGCTGTGACTTTCGTCTCGCTGTGACAATCACCTCGCGCGCCTCCTTGTGAAAATATACGCGCACCTTCTTGTGATGCTATGGGAGATGTACTGTTGGATTTAGAATTTGAGCTGCAAGAGACTGCAATGGAGAATAAACTGGTTGATGACAGTACACTCAAATCGACGAAACACTCACTACGTACGTCCACAAAGTTACTGAGTGCCAAAAACAATTATTACCGTCCAATAAATTTTCTTAAGGCATCGAGACCCCATCCAAACCTCCAAACATATAAGTCAGTTAATAGTCTCAAGAACAAATTCGGCTGACCCTTGTAAAAGCGCTACTAAATGCGTCGTCTGGAGCTTAATTGAATTAGCCCTACAGCTTTGCAATGGCATTCAACAAGAGTGTGGCGTTATTGTTGTTGGTGATGATAACGGTGATGAACGGGCACGCGAATGCCTTGCGACCAGATATGAAGCGTGTGCATGGCAGCAATATGTCTTTTTCTCAACGCCTTCGCGCTGCTGTCCACAGAAGCAATGCAAGGCTGAGAAAAATCGAAACATCAGTAACGGGAAAAGCCGAAGCCATGGACATGGCGGCTCCTGTGAAGCGGACAAATAATCTGAGCGAATTCCTGATAACAATGGCCATCGGAACATTGCCGCGTAAAATGGTTGCAGTCTTGGACACGGGCAGCAATCTCGTCTGGACGCAATCTCAGCCCTGCAAAAACTGCTACGCTCAGCCCGACCCCATTTTCGACCCCTCCAAGTCGAGCACTTACGCCAAGCTCCCTGTAACTCCTCCCTCTGCTACTCCCTTCCCCGCAAAACCTGCCCGCAAGAGTGTCAATACGTTTATTCATACGGCAACGGTTCCAACACCACCGGCGTCTTATCAAAAGACACGCTCACTCTGAGGGACAGTAGCGGAACTCTGCAGGCCATCGAAGAGGTTGCATTTGGCTGCAGCCACGACACGCCACGAGGAGACGGCTTTACTGAAGCGGACGGTGTGCTGGGGCTCGGGCGAGACAGCTTGTCGCTCGTCTCGCAGATGGGCTCCACTGTCGGATCCCGATTCTCTTATTGCCTCACCTTTTTCATGGACGATTCTCCCTCAGTTACGAGCCCTCTCTTATTGCAGTCTCTTGCAGCTGCAAAGCAAATTCTGAGTCCAAAAGTACATCTCCCATAGCTGGCCTATCAACACGTTGCTCAGCAAATGGGAAATGCCTGACAAACTCGAAGGTGCAGATGAGTAGCTACTAGTGCCTCTCTTTCCAGAGGGCTTGTCAGCACGTCGCCGACGAATAAAACAAACTAGAGGAAGAATGAGAACCAACACAGCAAAGTATCTCTCTCCATAATGACCTGAGAAACACGATAAGGGGTAGATGGGTCAACAGAAATACGTTAAGGTTGAATGTATCAGAAGTAATCTCAGACCGATGAGATTTGGTCTGGCAACGCTGGCTGGAGAGTATGTACGCAGCAGTTGCAAGGACGAGTATTATAAATGCCTCTTCCCTGTAATAGCTAGGGGAGAAGACCCATTATGTGCGAGGGCTAACT
>VDFB02000008.1:45861088-45893659 GCA_007258455.2 Sequoia sempervirens
TTTTATTAATAATATGTTGTAATTCTAGTCAAAATAATGATTCAACTGTGTTTCTTGAATATATGAGTTGCACGAGAGGCCTTGATTTGCATCCAACTAAAATCCAAACACTTAATAGGAATGAACCATAAGTAAGGAAGCAAGGAATGAGTTCACAAGGCTCAATAGATTTCGACTACTGAACATAGACCCACAAGTCCAATATATTCTAGGGCATCTTTTTCCAATATATCTATACTTGTCTTCAGACAACTAAGAAGCCCATCTTTGTGATATTTTGACATTGCTTTTGCTTGAACATTTACACTTGCAAATAGTAGATGTATCAAGATGATTGCTTGCAACCCATCTCTCTTTATTTTACCTCAATTTTTAGACGAGATTGCTCAAGATCTCTAGCCATAGAGTAGATATATTTGTACGTCCCACCTTGAAGACTATAAAGATTATTAAGGATCAACTTTATGGCCACCGATTGTTGTAAACAAAAAAAAAACCCAATTAACTACTCCCTACCTTGACATAGTAATCTTTCTAGACTCTCCTGGCATTATAATGGCCACCCAAATCAATCACCTTAAACTTTATTTTCCCAATACTGAGTTCCTCAGATGTGGGATACTGTGTAGGTTGATGCTGCACTAGGCTCTATTATACCAAACCCAAATCAAATAAGAAAATGGATTCAAAATTCACAAAAAATATGTCAATGTAGCTGAATAGAAAAACTCATCTTACAAATTTGCACAGCAAGCACAACCTATGAAGTGGATTTTAATTTTGCTAAAAAATCAAAAATCAAAACTACACAGTAGAATCTATTTTTGTGGAAAATGAGCAAATTGGTGAATAATTTTCTTTTTTTCTCACTTAAAATTTAAAACAAGTGGCCTTGTGAAAATTAAAATTGGGAAACAATATCTTCAAAATAATGTAAAGAAGGTTCATGAATTTCTCAAGTAACTTACCATGTCATACCACATGTATGGAGAATCCATTGGAAACCGATTTGAAGTGAACTCCATTGCAGAAAATATGCACCTCAAAACGAAGGGAAGCATTGTCATTAGAAAGAACCCATTCAATGGATACATAGCATAATATTGAGACCACTGTATGCATACTTCCCATCAACTGTGAAGAAAAGATTAGAAAGAGTTATAAGTATGAACAGTGATGAAAAGTTCAGTATTTACATTTTAGAAAGGCAATATAAAAGAAAGATTAAAGAAATTCCCAATTTATCATATTTTTTATTAAATTAAAATAGAGATTATGATAATTGCATATTGATATTACAAATATTAGTTATATTACTACATATAAAACTCATAAAGCTCATTTAGTAAGCAAAATATCATATGCCCATTAACATATAGAAGAGATATATTTTTTGATGATCATATCTTGTACCTCAAGTATGGACCAGTTGTTATGTTTTAAAGCTAATAAGCACCAGAGAGAGGGTATAAATTCATAGGAGCAAGCTATTTAAGAGGGGAGAATTTTAACAATGGATTTAACAAAATCTTTAGAGAAGAAAAGAAGAGAACAAAAAGGTCCCCAATATAAGAACATAAACTATTTTCATATGGCATTAAACCTAAAATGAAACTGTTGAGAAGTGTCCAATATAGAGGTATTGACTGAGAGTGCAAAAAATGCTTGTTGTTAATGTATCTCTACAATTTAAAACTCTCTGTGTCTATCATATTCTATTTTTTCAATAGCAATCTTTCAATCCCATGTGAAGATAATACTATCATATGGTTGTTTTGTCCTTCCAATTTTGTAATATATATTGCAGAGAATTCAAAAACCAAAGAATATTTAGAAGTAGGGATATAAATCATAAAATTATCATGTATTCAGAGGAGTAATCAACTTCAATCAAATAGAAGATTGCCATCACATTAAATAATTCCAACCATCAATGCAGTGCACCTGCATAATCTTTCTATTTCACTAAGAATAAACACTTGACCTCCAAAGATAATTTGTTATTCAATATTTCAGAATATTAAAAGAGTGATGGTTATCATGCTTGTTGGCTAAAAAATGAACAGTTTGAAAATAATAAATAATGTGTTTGTTGTTTAAGCTTTACTTATTTGTAAATAAAATGTTGGTATTTAGTTTTGTGTTTTTGTTGATCATAAACATTCATATAATCATGAAATGAAAACTTTTATTAAAAAATAATGAGAAAAATTACATATATGAAAACTTTACATTGTTGTGATGTGATGGCTAAGAATCAGTCTTGGGAAATTCGTTAAAAGCTTTCTTTACCTAATCTTTTGAGACATCACAAAATTATTGCTATTCACTTCTCCCATTATCAAATTATTGAACATGTTTTCCATGATACACTTGTATTTTTTTCATGGTAAAGGTTAAATAAGAGGCACCTTGTTTGTTATTTGGAGCATTCAATATATCAAAATAAGAAAACAATGTGACCATTATTTTCCTTTGGGCTCCCTGTACGATTCATAACACTATGATGTATACCACAATTCAAAAAATGAACAATGAATAAACAACAAACACTTAATTGTTGAACTAAGTTTTGTAATGAATAAACAACACACTTAATTGTTGAACTAAGTTTTGTCCTACAGTTATGGCAATTAGAAACCTTGTTATTACAACAAAACACTTATATGAATTATTCTCAAGCTCCGAGCTACACCAGCCAAAGAGGTTGGGAAGGTCAATTAAAATAAATTTTGGTCCATTTTTTGTATAAATTTATGCAATATATGAGTTCAATTGGTAGGTCATTTAGCAAATGATGATGTTTGTGCTACATAGGTTTGAAAGGAGAAGTGGTTGCTTCAAATCTACTATGCATCCATTTACAAGGAGATGGAGAGGAGAGGAAGAGATAAATAAAAGTAGCTCAATCAATCGATACTGAGCAATCAATTTGAATTAAATATAAGAAAGAACATAACTATAATTGGGTAAAAGTTTCTGCATTCATTTATAAATATGCACCAAAGATTTACATTTAAAGTTTGAAATAATAATGCTTGTAATTTCAGGCATTTTGATAACAATTTGCAGATGAGGTAAAATATATTACATAAATCAAACTTCAACCAAAAAAATAGCAACTGTTTGTCTTGAAGATTGTCCCCAGAAAAGTTGGAGTGCACAAAAGCAACAATAGAGTAGTGTAGTGAATAAATTTAGGCCATTACTAAACCGAGGTAACAGACCGTTGTTTCATCTCTATCTTCACCTAGCGTTTCTTGTTCAAGACACAGACCTTATCAAGTTCCCTCATGTAATTATTTTCTCTATAGAACTAGTGGAGTACCATTCCGGGCATATGTGATCTGCCATCAACAATGAATAAAATTTTTAATTTAAGAGAGCAAACAAGACTAAATTCAAATAACACAAAATGAACAAGAAAATGATACATGATAGAAAGAAAACACCATGAAAGAAGACAAGTTAACCCAAGAGAAACTTCATCTAAGTAAAACTCAAGTTGAAATGTCAGCACAATCTCATATTTAAAAAACAATATTATAAAATATCCCAACCTTTAGGCTTGAAAAAAGAATTAGTACACCTCTAAGCTCTATAACAACATTCAAATATTCACAAATTGCTCTCCTTTCCTCTACTGCTGTGAGAGCCTTTAGAACTTATGATATTTCACTTCAAAAACCCCTAATTGCAGCTTCCCAATGCATATCAAACATCCAATAATATACATTCAACCTTTACAATATATGTTGATAATTTTACAAGTTATAGAAATTCTTTAGAAGTCAAATTTCAAAACAACTTCACGTGAATTTACAAAAACCTTTTTCAACAGTCCATCTTGGAAAGCCACAATTTTTGCAAACAAATTTAAATTGAAGTGAAGTGTTCTTTTTTTAATTGTATTTTCAATAAGAACAAAAAGAAAAACTAATTAAATGTAATACAATCATAAAACCTAGAAAACAAGTCCTCTTTGTACCAATAAATACAAATCAGATCTTTTACAAATCTACATAACATATTACCCAAAGCAGTCCAAGAATTCAAAACTAATACAAAAACCATAAAAAAGATACAATAAATTCCTTGAACTTTCCTCTTAAGAAATTGCTTACCTAAACTCTAAACATGCCTCCTCCAAAAATGGTCAGGATAGATAGTTTGGGGACTACTATCAAATAGAATAACCCATCACAACAACTCCCTATCACCATAAAAATGTTATTTCAAGACTGTTTCAGCTACATATCAATTTATCAAGGCATCAATTTTGAAAACAAATATACTCATATGTAAGGTTGTTGATCACTACACTACATGCCATAAATCAGGCATTCATACCTACAATAGAATGAAATGATAGAGTATGAAAGACTAGAAAGGAAGCCTGTAATTATAGATTTTGAGTAATTGTCGGACAAGAATGAGATCCCAGGCATTTTCTAGCATCATTGATTGTTGTAATGTCAATTTATGCTAATGTCGTAGTCTCTTTTAAGTCCCTATGCATCACTGATTGTTGTAATTTCAGTTTATGCTAATGTTGTAGTCTCTTTTAAGTCCCTGCCAGAAACCCAGTTCAGATGGCAACCTCTAAGGTCAAAATTTTCATGGATGAGAATTGGAAAAGCATGTGGATTATCTTCTTATGGGTATTTGCAGTGATAACACTTTTCACATGGAAGTTCTTCTAGTACAAAGATAAGCAAGCCTTTAAATTTTGCACCTATAGATAATCAGATGAAGAAAGTTCTTAGTTAAGATAGTCTTTTGTGTGCTTTGATTTTAACTTCAATTTGACCTGCTATGATTCAGTGTTACAAAATATTTCTTCTTGCTAGTGCAATTGATGCAACAATCACTCTTTGTGGGAGAACCTGCACAAAGAAAACACAACAGAATCAACTAGGAGAGGAAGGGAAAAGAGTAACAATATATGTAATTGCTAGCAGCAAAATTAATCCACACAACACCGAATATCAAGAGGATTTCTCTAAGCTTTGTTGATCTCAACATAATAAAATTGAAAAGCAGATACATATGAAAACCACCAAAACATACACCTCATCTTTCAACATATGCAAAAAAGTGGTCTTCCTTGCATTGTCAACATATCTCTACCAATTCTTCCTACCTATCAATTATAGCCAGTGTATAGATCTAGTCTTATGTGCATTTGCTCTTGAAACTACAACACTACCTCAATGACAACATAAATTTTGATAAACAATGATCTACCTTGTATCCAGTGTATAGATGTTCCAATGAAATAATTTTAGTTGTGGGAAGAAACTTTCCAATAACATATAATAACTTTATAAATGGCATGTGAGCCTAACTGGGCATCCACACAAATTCTCTTCTAGGCACCTGTATCTTATGCTGGTTTTCTTTATTGTCATCTGTGCAAGGCTCCTGAAACCAATTAAGAAAGTATGTGCTGAATAAACTGCTCATGGGAAAATGCTTAGAAACCAATAGAACTAAATATCTATTATGTATCAAACAGATCCTATTGCCAATAGAAAAGCAACTGTGCCCAGAAAAGACCATTTAAGATTACCATCTCATAAATAGAAAATTATTAAACCATATTTTTTTGAGCTATTTTGTCAAACACTTCACGTGCCTTGTGTATGTTTCCACATTTTGCATACGCATCTACTAGGGCATTTGCAACTACATCATCTAACAAAAAATTGCTTTCTAATATGCTTTGATCAATGTTCATACCCTGTTCCAAAGCTCTCAACGATGTCCATACCCTGTTTCCACATATGCTTTCTAATTATGCAAGTGACTTACCTCAAGATTATGCACAAATTGTGTCGTGCTCTCAACAATACAAATGAGAAAAAATGGGCAGAGTTCCCTGAAGCGGCGAGCAAGCTGTATATCCTTAGGCATGATGGTATAGCCTATGGGAATAAGACAGGCTAAGTGGTCAATTCTGACTACTCATTGGAAGTGGACAATACGTATTAACTTCAAGAAAGCAATTTGCACAACATATTCATATGCATCTATTCTTTTGATCTGTTCAATGCTCAGTATTATTTTGATGTTTCTGTTTCTAATAAGAAACAAACTCTTTATTTTCCCTTTATTTGAGAGCAATCAGATGGTAGTTATACTAATACAGATCTGTTCTATTTTTTTTAGTCATATTCATACTATATTTGCAAAAAAGGTAACTTCATTTTCTTAAATCTTGTTCTTTTTATTCTTGAACGCCATTGTTTACTCTGAATTCCTTGATGAGTCAGATGATATTTCTAAATTTCTATAAATTGTTAGCATGACAAGCAGAAGCTATCCAAAATGAATAGAAGACCATAGAAACTGGCTACAAAAACTTTTAGAAGTTAATATAAAGTTTCACAAATAGAAAAAAAGGATTATGGAAACTTTCGAATGTTGAGAAGATGGTGCATGAATGAGTGGTAATGCTTCTTATGTCCTGTTAGGTGTTCCCGAAAGAATCTTCACTTCATGACATTTTCGGGACACTGAAAATTGAAAAATGATTTGTGGGCATATAGTTAGAGGACATTTAGTTGATAATGAAAATATAGGAAAGTTATTTATTAAATTTAGGTAATATATTTTACGACTACGAGAACTACAAAGAAAGAATTTGAGGGATCTTTACTAATATTTAACATGTAAAAATTGGGCTTTGCATTAGAACAGAAATGATGCAAGGGGTACAAAGCCATTTGAATTTTTCCTTAAACATTTCAATGATGTTATCGTGTAATAGATAATCATAAACTCTCTTTTTGTGTTAGTGTTGTTGTCTGTATCAAGAGCACTTGAGGGAAAAAAAAAATTCTTGAGATAGCATCAACCATATTAGTGAGAATTTGATTTGGCAATCCTTTGCTCAAAACTCAAAACTATCATGTGACTAGTTAATATGTACCTTACATCTATCAAAGAAAATATTTTGGGCATGTAGATATACATAAAAATCAACTACAAGAATTTTCCATAAAGGGTGGTTTTGATTTACCTTGCTACTCCTCGATCCGAGAAGGTCCTTGTGGATGGCACACAAGTTTGTGTCCTCAAAGAACCCCAACAGGTATGCCTTTGTTGCCTCTTACAATGCCAACACGACTGAGCTCTGGAAGTGTAGATCCATTTTGGAATCCTGTGCAATCTCTCTGACGAGCCTCTAGAATGGCAGCTTCCTTATGAGCAACTTTGTGCTCTTCTAGTATTTACGGATTTCCTAGAGAGCAACAATGTTGGGCCTGAAGCGATGATTCTTCTTCAATCCACCTGTAGCAGGGGTACTCTTTCTCGCTGCCTTGGTTGCTAGCTGCTTGGAGGGGTCTTTCCTCCTGTCAACTTCCTTTCCGTCTACTTTGTGCGCACCATTTGATACAAATCTTGCAAAGTAAAATCCCTTTCAACAAGTGCTACAAACATAGAATTGGAATGCTTTGATGGTGTCGTGGTAGATATTTAATAAACCCTAATGACCGACTCAACAATCGGCAACAATAAACCTCACGATCTGAGTAAATGCTCAACCATCTCACCACAAGTGGAGAAGCCAAAGGTCAATACCAGTGAGGCAGAGTTTGGAGGAGTCAAGAAAACAGGCGCAAAAAATGATGAACTGTTGGGATGCATTTCATGGTAGTATGTTCCCTCTCAACGAATTTGCACCGTGGGACATGAAAAGGGCTCACAAAAGCTAAGCGTGGGACGCCTTCGACATAATTATTTGTGGTATATTAATACCAAGGTTAAGACCATTATGCAGTTGTTAGGTCACTATAAAAGTAATGTAATACTGTGTCCAATCATTTTCTTTATATTTGTCACATTTTCTTTATGGTGGCTAGTTTATTTGAAAATTCAAATTCAACCTCCTTGCTTTTGAAAATTAAAAGGGCTGAATAGTCACATTCAAAGTTCATTAAATAAACTTTCAAAAGAACAAAATTTAAATATGAATATATTCTTACTTTTTGGAAAAGATTCTTTCAATTTAAAATATGAAAATATGTGAAGGAAAAAGGGTCTACGTAAAACTAGGGAATTCTTAAAATGGGGGATAGTTTCTCTTTGTTTATTATCCTTCTTCCTCCACTTTTTAAAAAATAATAATAATAAAATGTAAGTAAAGAAGGATAGAAATAAGTCTTAAAACTACTACTTTTAAATAGGAGGGGAGGCTACTTTTAATTATTATTATTTTTATCCATATAATTTCCTTTTTAAATTAAATTAGCAATTGCACCTTAGTGTGCAATGGGTACGCCGAAGAAGTGTAGAAAGTCAATTAGAATAAATTCTAATCTATTTTTTGTACTATATACAACTATAATAATTATTAATTATAAATTTTCATCATTTTATATAATTAATAATTTTATTTTTAAATATAATATATAATAATAATAAGTATAATTAAATTATTTATATATATTTTTTATTATTAAAATATAATCCAAATTTCATATAATAAACTTATAAATCAAATTATATATATATATATATATACCTTAAACAAATTATAAATCAAATATTATATTAAATAAAATATAAAATATCTTTTTCAAAGAAATGAAAAACAATTATTTTATCTATAAAGTGGAAATTTCCATTTTTCAGATTTTAAAAAATCTGATTACTTTACCAAATTCCAAGTTTAAATATTAATTTGCTTTAAGATTTTTTGTTTTACTAAGGTAGTCTTTCAATTTTAAATAAAAGCAAGCTCGTGAGAACTTATGATCCTTGACTACCATCATTTATATTATAATGAAAATTAAGGTGCAAAATTATTTTTAAAATTATGATAATAAAAAATTGTGAAAAAATTATACTCCATAACTCATCACGGTGAAGTTGTAATTGTGCCTTACTATTATATATTTTAATTAAAATTGTAAATACCCAGAGCTGTGTAAATTTCCTTGTTAGAAAGATTGTGCAGAAAGGTATACTTTAAAGAATTGCTTACAGTTGAAGAGACCAGATTTGATCGCTGCTTGGAAAGAGGTATTTTATCAAGTTATGAGCCATTGCTACTATAAAGAAATAAAAACCCATCCTACACATGCTCGAAAGCACAAGATTCCACGCACGGGCAATTGGCTTTGCTGAAAGTCACTTCTCTCATATTTACGCCGAAGGCGTCCCATGCTTAGTATTTGGGAGGCCTTTTTGCGTCCGACGGTCTAAAATCATGCATAGGAAATCGCCTGCGACCAAATGCATCTAAGCGGTTCAATGTCCACAGTGCAGAATGGTCGTGAGGCAATGGACTACCATGAAATTCATCCCAGCAGTTCATATTTTTCCCAGCTGTTTTCCTCCAAACTCTGCCTCACTGGTATTGACCTTCCGCTTCTCCACTTGCGATAGGGTGGTATAGCAGTTATTGCAAAAGTAGTCATTGCAGAATATGTAAAAATTTTGGCACAACAGAAGATGTACATATTGGCATCCTTGACAGCACGACACAAGTTTAGGTCACTCAGTTGCCCCTTTAATAGAATGCCCCTTTGTGTAAATTAATTTTACAGAAACAGTCAATCCATATTTTCATTTCCGCCAAAATATTGTCTTGAACTGAAGCACGAATCTCGTAGCTGTAAATTCCAGTATTCTTAGACCTACTCTTGTTTATTGTGAATAGATTAAAGCAGCACCTATAGGGAGAATCTCATTGGCATCGTTGATGGAAGGATACTTTTTGTTTCGAATCTTGCGGTGAGTCACTTGCCGAATTTTATAGCTACGACTAGGGTGTGGGAAAGCTTTAATATGTTCTGGGCAGAATAAACTGATATTAGCAAGTGTATTGTTGCTGGTTGGAGGCGTTATGACTTCCAGAAGGTGTATTGCAGACTTGGGAGTGAGAAAGAGCAATTTTTATTGTGTTTGGCATCATTTTGAAGGCACCCTATAGTTGTTACATATTTGATATCAGACCTTTACACGAACAACCATTATGGGTATGTTTGAAATTTGATATTTGAAAAAAATCACCATCTGGGTTTTTGATAAAAAAAATTGTATTTATTTTGTATTGCATTTTCAGTTCATGGGTGTTTCATATTTTAAAAATAAATGTGTTTATCTCAATGGGTATCGCTGCAAATATTTCTCTGTGAGGCAACAAGTAATAATTCACATGCAAAAGAATCAAGCAGTCTGGATTGTGATGCGGAGTCACAAAATGGCAGTAGAATCCCAGTGCCTGCTTATAATTTGAGTTATCTTTATGTGGGTCATTTTCTATGTAGATGGGGAGCAAGGTATTTTAGAACCTAATGACTTGGTCATAACCCAAGTACAGTTTTTTTAGACCTCCCTTTGATCTGATAATTCTTTGGCTTTATGCGTTTGAACAAGCTTTCTGATAGGAACCGATTCTTTGCCTTTATCAGTTTTTCTCGATTGATATGTTGTTTGGTGTAAAGGTTTAGATATTTAGATGTTTTTCTAGGTTGATATGTTGTTTGTGGGTATGAATCTATAAAAAGTATTCACAATAAACTACTTCAAAAAAGAAAAGAAATTATTATGATATCAAAGGAATTAGATGTTTAAGATGAAACATAATTTGTCTTATAATTAGATGAACAAGACGTGTCATTAGATATGATATATGAGCCCATATCACTTGCTATGGAATTACCACTGGAGGTTATTTGACTCTGTCAGTTTTAGTTGTTTTTGGATCCTCAACCATCTCAGCCTTATGCATTGAGCCATCCAAAGAATCAAATTCCTTTTGATCCTACCATCGGTTGCTCTATTTTTAACACAGTGAAGGTGGTGTTGATGCTCCACAAATAGCAGTATATGCTGTATCAAATGGTGCTAAAGGGATGACTGAAGGAGTATCTCACTCTAACGTCCTTGTTCTTAATTTCTTAGGGTTTGTATCCTCTTTATTTTCTCCACCACTTTTGAGTCTTCCAGGCGTTCCAATATTTTCCTTGTGCTCTCAACTCATAATTATATCATTTGATGATCTTTTCACTTCATTTGACTCTCATGGAGTTGGCCATTATGGTGACAAATTGAAGTGACTATTTTTTGTTTTAACATGTCATCCCTCACAATTTCTACCGTGCACCTTCTTCTCTAGATGTCTTGCATTTTAAAAACCAAAGTACCTCTTGAATACTCTGTTCATAGAATACCATTTAAGCTCTATGTTTTGATAAAACAGTCTTTGTAAACTTTATTACTTTCCATAACATCTTTGTCACCTACGAGCTTACCTGCGTGACTCTGCCATAGACATTTTGACTGCGTGACTCTGCCCAGGTAAACCAATATCCCTAATGACTTGTTCATCAATTATTCAGTGCCATTAGTGAAGAATCTTTTTTTGCCTTATTTGATCCATCAGGTGCAAACTTTAAGGGATCAAGCCATAATTTTTGGGGGCCACTCCATAGAAGGTGCAGTCGCAACCCTGGCCACTCTTGTTTTCGGGAAAGGGGGTGAGAACCAGGGTTTCGAGTTTAACCACAGCTCAAATGAGAGGAAGGGGATGTTTGAGGATAATATCACAATCCAT
Organism: Sequoia sempervirens; assembly: GCA_007258455.2. NCBI lineage: Eukaryota > Viridiplantae > Streptophyta > Pinopsida > Cupressales > Cupressaceae > Sequoia > Sequoia sempervirens. The sequence continues at coordinate 45,872,658 of VDFB02000008.1, forward strand.
TTTGGACCTTATCTCTATATGTATAACTGTGTACTTTTTTGGAAAAAAATTTGTAACAGAGGGTTTCTCTGTGAGCAAAATCAGAAGTTTCTCAATAGTACAATTCGACATCTATGCTTTTCTAGTAACTTTAGCAATATTTGACGTAATGAGCTTCATAATTCTGAAGTGAAGTAGTCAGAGGAGGCTTCCATAAGTGGTAAATCAAGGCAAATGGCTTGTGGATCTTGCCTGTTGAGTAGAGGTGCTGCTATTGTTGTTAATCCAGAGAAACCCCATGATTTGCATTTCCATAAGCCTCAAGTTCATCATGGAACCACCTCAATACTTGGGAGAGGAAAATTTCTAAGACCCTTTTCAGAGTCATCCATAGGCCTTCAATGGAATGCCCACAAATCCATGAGTCCTCGATTCCTCTGTATGGCTACTGTAAGCATCCCACAACAAAAAAACAAAGAGAAGGCCACAAAAGTTGAAAGGGTGCAGCAAGTGCATACAATGCACTATACAGGAATTTTGATGAAGCCCTACGACTTGCAGAGGACAATCTTGTAGTAGTGGAATATGCAGCAAGCCACAACCATCACAGTAGAAGGATATACCCATTCATGGTAGACCTAAGCCGGACATGCCTGGATGTGAGGTTTATTCTAGTAATGGGAGATGAGTCTGAGCAGTCCAAGGAGCTCTATATAAGAGAGAACATAACATATGTCCCTCATTTCAGCTTTTACAAGAGCATGGAAGAAATACATGAAGAGGAAGACATAGGTCCAGACCAATTAGAGGGGGATGTTCTGTATTATGGTGACATAGATGCTCCTATCCATCAGCTCCACAGCAGACAAGATGCAGAAGCATCGATCAACAGGCATGTGGAGGATCATAAACTGATTGTTTTGGATGTGGGTCTCAAGCACTGTGGTCCCTGTGTTAAGATCTACCCAACCGTGGTCAAGCTTGCCAAGAGGATGGTTGAAACCACTGTGTTTGCCAGGATGAATGGAGATGAAAATGAAGAATGCATGGAGTTTCTGAGAACCACAAAAGTTGTAGAAGTGCCCACTTTCCTTTTCATCAAAGATGGAGAGATATGTGAAAGGTATACATTGGTTCTGGCAAAGGTGAGCTTATAGGAGAAATTCTGAGATATCAAGGAGCGAGGGTCACTTATTGATTCTTTTAAATTGAAAAGGTATATACATCTTTGATCTACCTCTCTGAGAGTTGAGCTCATTAAGGTGCAATTTCTTGTATTAGAATTTTATATAGAAAGTGAAATACGAGATTATTTCCTTGCTGTATAAAAGCTATTGCAGTCAATGAACTAGAAAATCAAGAATAATTTTACTCTTTATTTAATGTGCACTGCTACACAGGGTGTTCAGATTTATTGTTTTTTCTTATTTCCAAAGTTGTATATTAAAATTTATTGATATAAAATCCACGTTAGTTAAGCTTTACTGATTGAGAAAGCATCTAGCAACACATAAATCTGTGGTTGTGTCTTCGGATTACAATGAAGATCTAGGGGATGGAAAACCACTGAATGTATCTAAAAGGAAGAAAAAAGCTTTCAAATCTGAAACATCCTTAGCTAATAATCCTTGTTAAAGCTTTCAAATCTGAAATATCCTTAGCTAATAATCCTTGCCTATCAACAGAGAAAGAGATTGTGCTGGTGGTGCAAGAACTATCTAAAGAGGTGTTTGCCAATGTACATGCTGAAGATGTTCGGCTGAATTTTCATAAGCTAATAATATTTGTTGCAGCTTGGAAGAACATTTGCCAGGAAAAGTCAGTTTTTCAGGTTTATGCATTTTCACATTTCTTGGGTACTAACAAATAAGGCACTTCAACATTTATCTTCTTTTTCAATATTCTGGTATTATATTTGATAATGAAGAATGGGATGACTTGTAAACCAGCATTTTAGAATCACATGATTTGTAAATTATCATTTTTTTTCATGTAAAAAACAAGAATGTTTCTAGCTTTTGTTCAACGAATATTAAATATTGTTCTTTTCTTATTGTATTTTTTTCTTTATTTGTTGAGCTAATATTAATACTAAAGAAATCAAGCTTTTCATTTTCATACTTGCCTTTTGCAGCATACACAGAAAGGTTGAAATTCTATCAAAAGTTGAGCATGCATTTATTCATCTTGATTTTGAGTGTGATCATAAGCTAATATTGAATGAATAGATGCAAATATTGCTCTTTTCATTTTGTGATTAAATTGCTTAAGTGATAATTGGTATATTAAATGTCCAGTTCATATCTTGTATTTCTGTCTACTGTTGCATGCCAAAGTCTATGTCTGTGGTTTGCTATTGCATTATGATATTACATGTTGCATCTGAATTACAATCGTCTTGGAAGAAGCTAAGTACATCTCAAGGATAACATAACCTATTCAAACAAGACAGAAAAAATGAACTAGTGGCATACTATTTAAGGTGATTACCTAGTACCCACTCTTTATTAAAAATATATCAGTAGTCGAATGAAAGGATCACAATTTTCAATCTCACTGACATGAACTTTCCAAAAACACTAGTAGAATCATACTAACCAGTATATTATCTAATGCCTCTGATATATAGAGGTTAAAAGCATTTAAAAAGCTAGGCATCTAAGTGAGTTAGTTGTATGAGATAAAGATTTAGAAATGTTAGTTTGTGATTTAAAAAGCTAGGCATCTTAGAGTTGCTTGTGTTAGACCTTATCATTCCAATTCATGTTAATTTCCTTTTCTTTCATCCATAATTACATTTATATATGATGGCATGTTTGTTTGTCTTTCATGTATGTAAATTCATGAGCACATGATGTCCTATAAGCTAGCTTGACAGACTCGTTGCATGTTTCAAAGCAGATGATTACTGAGCACAATGTCCTCCATAAAACAACATCTTAGGGCCTTTTCACTGATAGTATTTGACCATATTAGAGCTAACTATACCATGGAATTTTCTATCATATGTGCCAAGCTGTGATGTTTTAAACTTGAACTCTTGACTATGCTGGGTTATATTTCAACTGACACCCACTTGTGAATTTAGTGAGAGCTCTTCTTAAACATCCGCCACCCACCTGTTCATTTTTTTATTTAAATGGTTAAAGTTTTTCTTGCAGACATATAATTTCTACAGTCTATATTATTAGTATGAATTATTTTTACATTTGATACTGTGAATTTTTGTTCTTGTCATTTAAGATCAAATTCTATGATTCATCAGCATTCATTTATCTTGGCTTACTTTCGACTTTCTGATGATAAATCATAAAATTTGATCTGAAAAATTGAAAAAAAAAATCACAAAATCAAATTAAAAAATAACTCAAAACTATAATTTTATTGTGGTTTGAACATAGTGAGCTCTGCTTAATTGTCTGCCGGTTCACTGGTTTCAAAAGAGTTTATAAAAAAAAATTTATAACGTAAATTTATAGGACTTCCTCCTGCTCAAGGTACAATTTACCAGTCTTTTATTACATCACACACACATGAAGGTGATAAATACTAATCTATTGAAAATATAAAAATCTGCAAAATCCCAGTCAATACAGTGGATGTCAGATCTTTTTCTCCTAATTCAATAAAACGTTCTTACTACTTGGTTTAAAGCAACTAACCCAGGTCTACTATTTAATAAACCCTGGAGTGAAATCATATGAGCAGATGCTCAAACCAAAACATGGAGAATTGTTGCTAGATTTTTTTTACCATTTGTGGAGTAGATAAATCAATTTCAACAGATTTCTTTGACCATTAAAGCATAAAAACATGGTGGTTGAGCTACCAACTGAGCTTCACAGAACAAGGAATATAAACATTTTGAGTCACTGATCGGTTGCATCAGTTTGCAAGGCTATGTAACTTTCACTCATGAAAAATCAGCTGGTGATGTGGAAGTTTGTAAGGTTAGTTGAGATTTCTTTTTGGGTGGGCATATTTTAAGCGTAGTGTCTATGCAGTTAGCAAAATGCTCGTTTGACTGTATTTATTAATTAAAGGAATATAAAAAATGCATTCAATTTTTATTTTCAATTAATTAATAAATACAGTCAAATGTGCATTCTGCTCATAGACGTTGCTTATTTTGAGTAGGGAGGCCATGCATATTTTTCATTACAATCCTCCTTTGCTATGCTTTTAGCAGTGACAGTTAGCATATGCTCTGTTTTTGACAAGTAATGATATCTGGATTATGATTGATATAATGTCCATACATTAATTAGTGTATTAATAAAAAAGTATAATGAATAGCTTAGATTCATGAGTGAAATTAAACTTTGTTCTTGTTCATTCAATCTTTGATTCTTTGTTAAACTACTACCCTGAATTTTAGTTCGACTTGTTTTATTTAAGTTCCCTTCATTCTTTTTCTAACATACATTTAATTAATTCCTCAATATTAGGTGCCAATCTAAAGTACTTCTCACATACATTCATTTTTGTTTATTTTGTTTTAAAACAAGTTATTTTTGTGAAGCACAATTCCATGGACTGCTTTTAAACATGGCAGGTAAAACACAAGTTGAAGTGAGTACGGGATTGTAGATGGAACAGAGTCATAATAGTGAGATCAACTATAATATGACAATTCATAGATGGCTCATGGAAATATCAGGATATCTGTGCCTGATAGAGCAGAAAAAAAGACATGAAGCAGTCAAAATGTCTATGGCAGAGTCACGCAGGTAAGCTCGTAGGTGACAAAGATGTTATGGAAATTAATAAAGTCTACAAAATAGATCATTTTCAACTTCTATGCTGACTTGCTATAAAATTGTTATGCACCCTGTTAAAACAGGAATAATAAATAAGTATTTTACCTATTAATCTTTTGTATAAATTATTGATTAATAATTAAGTATTTTACCTATTAATCTTCTGTATAAGTTATAGATTAATGTACTAAATCAGCTGCTTAACCTTTGTACGGAAAAGGGATTTGTTGAAAAGGCTTCATAAACTTTCAAGAAAATGCAATTGGCAGGGTGTACAGCCAGACTCTGCAACCTTTGCCAGCATCCTCCTTGACTGTGGCAAAATGGTAGATTTTGAACAGGGTATCGACATCCACCAAAGCATAATGGAAACAGCATAGACAAGGCATGTGAACTGTTTGACAAAATGTGTACACAAAGGGGATTTGTTTTAAAGGCTTCAGAAACTTTCAAAAAAATGCAATTGGCAGGTGTACAGCCAGACTGTGCAACCTGCACCAGCATCCTCCTTGCCTGTGCCAAAATGGGAGCTTTGGAACAGGGTATGGACAACAATGTTACGGATTAGCAGTCCCCCAAAACTCAAGGTAACTATTGAGAGAATGTGGGACAAGTACTTCATGGCCACAGACTTGATTTTCAGACTTCATTTTTTCTAGAAATTAACCAAAAAAACTATTTCTACTTTACAGCTGTAAATCAGTTTTCCCATTTTTAAAAAAAACAAAAATAACACAAAATTCACTATATTGTCTTCGGCGTACCCATTGTACCCCAAGGTGCGATTGCTAGTTTATATTAATCTACAATTGTGAATCGTGAATCGTGCTTTTCATGCCCCGACGACGACAAACAAAGAGATCGCTAGTTATTCAATCAATGGCTAAAAATAAATTAATGGTCGACAGACTATAAGGACCATTTGATTATACTTTTTAGGTTTGTCTTGTTGAAATAGGATATGCTTTCAGCGTAAATAAACTAATTTTGTATGAATTGATACATACTTAACTATATATGTTATTCTTAAATCTTACAATTTTAAAGTTTAAAGTAAATATATATATATAGGGTGGATAAGTAATTAAATTATTAATAATTAAAATATAAATAAATAATTTAATAGTTAATGTAAATTATAAACATTCTACCAATTCTCATATTTGAGTTTCAAAATGAAATATTAAAGGTGGATTTTTTATTTTTTTTGAATCATTATGATGTCATAAAAGGGGTAGGGTTAATAAGAAAAATAAAATTTCGTCAACTAAACCTTAAGATTAATAGTAAATCAAGTTGATATTTATAGGGTTTTCCCACACGAGAACCCATACAATGGGGGTCTTTCAAGGGCATTAAATTTCTTGCTAGAGTGGGCATCAACTATTGGTTGGTAGTTAAGAATCTAGTAAACCTTAAGTTTGGAGCCATCCCAAATACATTTTCATTTCCTCACCCTACTCTCGGGTGATGTTGCACAAGCAACATCTCTCGATGCGTAATATATATATTATTATATATATTATTATATCGTTCCAAAAAAAAAGTGTTGGTTGTGTCTTTGCCCTAGTGTAAATTTTGGGCATTACACTAACTAAATTTGGTTACTGGGTTATTGTAAAAGAATAATAATCTTATGATTATGATTTAGTTGAGATTAAGCAAGAATGTTATTATGATTCTAATTGCCTCACTTAATTTAGAAGTGACTTCATGTAGGTGTGTAACTCATGTTCATGTTAAGGGTTACGTCTCAAGGCCTTACAGTGTTAACTAGCTTAAGTTTTTTTTTTTAAAGTTGGGTTTTTTTAGCATAAAATTATGGGCATGACACTTTCTACTTTGTTAAAACCTCTCACTTCCATGCTAAAGAAAAATATGGTATTTAGTTGGACCAAAGAAGGGAAGGATAGCTTTGAGGCTATCAAACAAGTGATTTCTCATGCTCCCACCCTTTTCAACCCCAACTATGACAAGGAATTCATTATTTATAATTTTGGAGGAGAAGCAAGCATATCAATTGTCTTGACACAACTAAATAATCAAAAGGTTGAACCTATTTCCTTCTTCAATGAAGGATTTAAAGATTATGAGATCAAGTATAACTATGTTGAGAAACATGTCCTTGATGTTATTAGGGCATTGAAAAAAATCAGGCACATTTTTTTTTCTGACAATAGGATCCAATTAATGGCCCCTCCTGCTAACATCAAAGATTTTTTGTTGAGCAGAGATATCAGTGAAACAAGAGGTGGGTGGGTCACTAGAGTGATAGAGTATGGTGCTGATATTAATATCACCAAGCTTGTGAGAGGTAAGAGGTTGTGTGAGCAACTTGTCTCAGTATTTGAGACTCCTATAGAGGTTGCCCTTGTGTCATAGGAGGACCAATCCAACATTGACACTCAAAATAGTTGGATGAATGATATGAATACCTTCATGTGTAGGAAGGTAGGTATCCTCCAGGTTTGGATAAGACTAGAAGAAGACACTTTAGATTGTAATCCATTCCCTATGTCTTAGTGGATGTCATAATTTTCATAAAGGACCTCAATGGAGTGTTGTTAAGGTGCATTGAACAAAACTAGGTCAAAATATTGTTGGAATAATTTCATGATGGTTCTTCGAGTGACCATTGTTTGCAAGGACCATTGCTACTAAAATAATGAGGGTTGGATATTATTATCTGAATCTATTTAATTATGCTCATATATGGGTGAGGAATTATAGAAAATGTGCTTTCTTTTTTGGAAAACAAAGGTTAGCTACCCTTCCTCTTCATCCCATTCAATTAGACCAATGATTTACACTACGGGGGTTAGACTTTATTGGTATAATATATCCACCATCTAGCATTGGTTATAAATGGATTATAGAAGTCAAAAACTACTTCACTAGGTGGATTGAATCAATTATATTAAAAAGGATGCTACTAAAGCTTCGTTTTGGAATTCCTTGATGGAATTATGGCCAAGTTTGGTGCCCCTCCCACCATCATATTAGATAATTCCAAAGCTTTTGTCGGTACCCAAATTAGTGATTGGGAAGTTAGGCATGGCATATTTTTGAAAATATCATCAAATTATTACCCTCAAGGTAATTTCCTGGCTAAGTATTGAAACAAAAACCTTATTAGGATAATTACAAGGACTATTGAGGACAATCAAAGGTTTTGGCATATAAAACTGAAGATAGCCCTTTGGGCTAACATAATCACTCCCAAGAGAGGTATTACTATTTCCCCTTTCATGTTGGTTTGTGGAAGGGAGGAAAGGATACCATTATCACTAGAGTTTCCTTCTCTTTAGTTAGCACAATAGTTTCAGTTAGTAGAAAATGATGTCATGATAGTGAGGTTGGTTGAGCTAATGGAGTTTGAAGAGACCATGAGCAAGGCCATGCATACCCTTGAGACTCACCAAGCACATGTAAAGATGATTTTTTACAAGAAATTTGTCCACAGAGTATTCCAAGAAGGAGAATTGGTGATAAATAGGGATGTAGACATAGCCAAAGTAGGAAGGCATACCAAATTTGATTCCATTATGATTTGTTCAATTATCATCACCACTTAAAAGGAGGCAAAATTTCATCTCTCTAGGCTAGATGGTGAGGCTCTTCTAATTCTAGTTAATGCAATTAATCTCAAACCTTATTTCTAAGGGTTTTTGAGAGTTCATGTAATTTTGTCTTAGTTGTTGATTTTCCAAGAAGTGTTGTTGTGCACCCTACATTCTCCTTAAGGGAATGCATGATCCTAGATGTTTTTTTTCCTCCAAGTGAAATCCTACACATATTTTTGGTTGTCTTTTATGAGGAAGGCCAATTGTTGCAGTCCCCCTTATGTCTCTATACCCAATGGAGTGATAAGGCCTCTAGATTCCATGATTAACTTAGGAAATCATCATACAATATTTTCCCAAATGTTATCACTTATGTCACCCACTTTTATTTCTATCAATTAAAACTAATATGAGAAATCCTAATGGTTTGTCATGCTCAAGTTCCTTTGGTAGTTGTATTACCCCTTTTCCAAGTTGCAATAAAAAACCCATTTATAAAAAATCCCAAAAAGATGTCTAAATCCTTCTCTTTCTACAAAAAGGTCCTTTCAGGGTTTTGAGTCCTAAACATACATTTGGACAAGGTCCAAATGTCCAAGTTTATTCTCAATTCCCCATTCTTCTTTTCCTCCACTTATGGCATGTTGAGGTTTTGGGTCTTGAACAAACATTTAGACAAGGTCCAAATGTCCAAGACACTTGGACAGGGTTCCAAATGTTTGGGTCCATTTTACGTTCATTTTTTTGCTTTCATTTTTGTATCATAGGAGAATTGGGTCCCGATCGAACATTCAGATCAAGGTACAAAAGTCTATTTTCCTCTTGAGTCTTTGCTTTCGCTTTTGTCCTACTAGGACTTCAAATCTCAAAGGGAAATTTAGACCAAGGTCGAAATGTTTGGATCTATCCCTAACTTTAGTCTCTATTTCTTGAACATAAAATTTTTCTTCTATCAGAGCTTCAAATTTCTTTTGAATTTTTGGACTCTGGCCCAAAAGTCCAAATCTATTCCTGATTCCCAAACTTGATAGGTTTCTTTTGTCGAAGCTTCAAACTTCCTTAAAAATTTTGGACTTTAGTCCAAATGTCTAAATTCATTCCTGATTCTTGAACTTGTTAGGTTTCCTCTATTGAAGCTTTAGGTTTTCTTCTAATTTTTGGACTTTGGTCCAAAAGTTTGAATCCCTTCTTGATTCCCAAACCTGATATATTTTTTTTTCAAAGCTTCAATTTTCATTCAATTTTTTGGAATTTGATCTAAAAGTTTGAATCCATTCCTGATGCCCACTCCCATGTGGTCTTTTAAATACAAGCTTGAAAAAATTCTAGATTATGACCCTGAATTCACCATTAATGGTGTAGCAACTTCCCCAACTAATAGATACAATTCTTGAGGCCACAAGAATTATTTAAATAATTTTTTTGTCTACTCCAAGGAGACAAAGTGGTACCCTTGCTTCATTTGTTGTTTACAGACTCCTCTTTTTATCAGAGGGGCATCCCTAGTTGTAATTTTGCTACAATTTTTGTGAGGGTATATTCCCTTCATTCATGGATTCATCAATGTGGAAGCATGGTTATGATGTTAGGGCCTTTATGAAGGAATTTTAGATTGGGATTTGAATGGGCACGTGTTTTCACCTAATTTGTAGTAGTTTTAGCTAGGGTTTCTTACCTAGTCACATGCCCTTTTCTTTCCAACAACCTACAGATGAATATAAGACACTTTTGTGCTCATTGTAATTGTTCTTCCCTAGTTTTTCTACAAGAAACTATAGTTCTATGCATTCTAAAATTATAAATAGGTTTATTCATTTGTATTAATGAATGTTATCATTTTCACCTCTTCTCCCCTTCAAATATATTATGTATATCTCTCTTACCTTCATGTCTGAACATATTTTTACCATTTTCTATGCCTATATGCTATGGTATCCACATTTGCAAATGATAGTTGTGAATCTTTCTTTCGTTTTGGTATTTTTTCAAATCCTAACCTCCATATGTACCCCTGGAAATTGGTATAAAATAAAACTATGTAAGTCCTTCTGACTATTTTCATTGATGCATTGTGTTGTTCTAAGAAGGAAGAAACAACCATATCTTGGTGTCTCACCTCCCAATTACTTTTTATACAATTATTTCCCTCCCTTTTCCTTTGTGAACTAGTAGAATATGACTAGTGATATTCATAATGGGTTGGACCAACATATCTATACATACTTTAGAAAAGGAATATGACCTTCTTTGGAGATCTAACCTCAATTGCAAGGTACCGCACCTTGAGGTTATTTCCAAGATGTCATTGAAATGCTAAGAGTTTTTTTAGTAGGGTGTGATTTCATGTAACAATAGTAACATGTCCAAAATTTGATATAACTAAATCAACCTTCAAAAATTTCCTAGTAGAATTACCAATATAGTTTCAAAACAATAGTATTCCAAAAATTAGAGAGGGATATTAGGTAATAAAAACAAAATTGGAATGATATGAAGGGGCTCAGTAAGAGGGATAAAAGAGGGAAAACATGACTCAAAGTGAGTAAAAAGGAGTGCTTTCCCCAAGACCATAACTTGACGTCAAAAATTAGCTCCTAATCAATGTGGGAACCAAAGACAATAATGAAAAACCCTTTGGCAAAATGGTTTAAATCTCATTTATTTTCTTTCATGAGGTACCTCCAAGATGGTACAACCTACTTGTGTAGAGTGGTCCAAAGGTGATTAAATCTATAAATAAGGACTTTTTGAACATAGTGAGACATGTTCCCAATGTTCTTCAAACCACAATACACAACTAGAGTTGGAGTACAAGGAATTAACATAGATATAATTTGAAGTGGAGGGAGAGTAGCAACCACAAATTAAGAACGGGGCATAGTCATAATAAAGGACACATGAGCATCCTTCCTAGAAACAAGCCTATCAAAATCCACATGACTAGTACCAAAGGGCATAGAATTGAATCTATGATAGTTGTTTCCACAACCAAATAGGCATCTAGATGTAGTAGGAAAATAGGAGAGGAATGAAAGGGAATGCCACCAAAAATAACCAAGCACAAGAACCACATCCACACCTGTATTTACACCAAAGAGTGGCACAACAATCATTTCCACATCCATGATCACACTAGAGAGTAGAATAAAATCAATTTTTGAAAGAGATAGGGTTCTTGTAGTGAGAAAGACTGAAGAGATTGAGCCACAATTGTAACTTGTTACAATATCATACATTAATTATTCATTGGAAATTTTTATATATGTAGGTTTTAAAGATAGAGTGCTTATTGTGAGGAGAATGCACCAAATCATCAGTCTTATTTGTATTTTCTTATGAGTGTGAATATTTTCTTTCATGTTGGCTACTTTTTTTTACCATCATACATATTTATGGTAGTTCACATGCAAGTCAAAGTGGGGGAAAAATATAAGGGTGAAATTTATATAACTTGTACTTTCCCTTTGCTTTGAATTTATACTATATTTTCTTATAAGTGTGAATATTTTCTTTCATGTTGAATACATTTTTACCATCATACATCTTTATGGTAGTTCACATGCAAGTCAAAGTGTGATGCAACCCAGGGTGGAGATCAAATTCAAATGAAAAATACAAGATGATCAACCCACAATCCAAAGCAAATTCAAAGAACTTCACAAATCCACTTGTCAAGTACATTCTTTCTACCAACAATGCCATACAACTTCAAGGGACTTTTCACCCAAATTTTCCAAAAGAATTTTCAATTAAATAATGGATTTATACATCCATTAAGGACTTACACAACATATTTCAAGATCAAATATAACTCCCATGGACCAGTTAAGACTTCCAATACACTCACCATGGAAAAGAGGTCAATTTAACAAAGGAAGTACCCTTAAAACTTACCCAATCACCTTGAAACATTGGGGAAGAAAATTACATGGCTCAAAACCATATAATCAAAAATTGGTTTGCACCTATATGGCCAAAAACACTCCCAACTCAAAAAACCTCCTTTTCTAATGCAAAAACAATCATTTTATCAAAATCTTCATTCCCAAGCTTGAATAAAAAAATAAATGGTCCAAAAACCTTCCATAGGGTATTAATTTACATTTTAAATGATTAAAAACTTGACTCCATCAATTTTTCATTGAAAAGCACTTCAAAACCATCACTTTTCAAGGGAAAAAATACATTTCAGCCCTAGGGCATCACACATCCACCACAAAAATGCTTTATTCTAATATAAAATGAATTAATAAATCTAATATAACATATTTCATACCAATCCACTGAGTTACAACATTAGATAGTGGGTGGATTGGTCAAAATCTCATTTTTTGGCCTTCGAACCCTTCACAAAGGAAAAAAATAGGGTACTTGCAGTAATTTTTGAATTTCTCTCACAAAAAAATGAATAAAAACTCCAAATAAAATTTAGATAAAATTAGACACATATAACCTCAACCTATGAATATTTTAAGGCATCAAGAGACTGAACAGATCTGTACAGTAGTAAACAAGTTCTAAAAAACTGTGAAAAATATAGAATTTGCTTCAAAAACGTGGTGTTCTATTGAATATGAATTATTACAACCTTCAAAAACCATTCCTTAGAGCCTTGGAAGGAATTATAAATCATTTCAAACAATTAACCACCCCCAACTAACCATCTTCACAACTAATTACCACTTAATGACTCTAATTGTGCAAATCAGCAAAAATCAGCAAAATTGTTATTGACAACATTTGAAACATTTTGTCTTTTTGCAATTATTGAACTTAAAAGACCTATAAAACTTATAGAAACATAACATATGATCATTTAGACCTTATTTAACCCTTATTAAGACTTCTAGACTCAAAAACAACAAAATCCCTTCATTTACCCAATTTGACATCTTTGACAATTTTGACAATTTTTTTCAAGTTTTCACACATTTTGCAATGTCTTCATGGAACAAAGATGAAATCACCTTAAAATGACCTTTTAAACCTTTTGAACTCCTATTATTGAAACCACAAGGTGTTGGTGCTCCTGCACCAAAGTGGGGGAATAATATAAGGGTAAAATTTATATAACTTGTACTTCCCTTTGTTTTGGACTCACTTTAACTAAATTATTCTTAATTCGTAATGAATAGTGTAGAGGTGGAGTGCTTATACATAAAAGTAGAAAATTAAAATAAACCTAATTGATCATATCTCTACACATCTTAAGAGTCTAAAATCAATCTATATTTTATCCATTCATTATCCTAGGTCAAATCTATGACACATGAATAATCCTAGCTCAAATTTATGATATATTAATAAACCCCTCACTCCCAAATCCAAATTTAAATATGGTATTAAGTTGAATCCCTTCCTATTAACTATCACTTGCTAACTTAAGCACAAATGTATTAATTTGTGAGTGAGGATTTTGTTAAGAAGTAAAAACTCCCACTCATTTCTAGATATCCAAGATCAAAATATAATCATCAAATCAAATTAAAATACCATCACATTATATCTTGACTTACATCAACATCTACATTTGTCGAACTAAGCACATTGTATGATTCCTTACATGTCTTCAATCATTTAAAAAATGGTAACTCAAATATAAAGATTTGACATAAGGGAAAAATCCTTACTTCTAAACTCCCATAACTTTTTAATTAGTATAACATATGTTTTATACATTATCCAATATATATATATATATACATATTGGTACTAAAATAATTTTTTATTGATATCAGAAAAGGTTAGAATCTACCACCATAGAAACTAGACTTTTAGGGTCGGGAAGCTCTTACATTCGTTCATTACAAATTCCCACCCAACAAACCCCGCCAACAAAATACAACCCAAAAGACCATGGGTGATCCCTTGTCAGCACGACCCTAATTACATGATTAGGTCAATCTAATCATTATGCCATTTATGGCATACTCCCAAGCTTTAAAAACTGACTTTAGCCTATTGTAGGAGATGTTTCCTAGTGTAGACATCTGAATTTGACCACCCCCATATGGTCAAATTCACCCCCTTTATTCATCTATCCCACATTGCCCATCTGCATTAATTAAATAATTTATTTAATTAATATTTCCTATTTTTCTTATGTTCCTAAGGAATTTAATTAAATAATTAAATAATTAATCTTTTGTCCCCTTCTCTAAATTAAATAAATGCTTAATTTATTTAATTTAGTCATTTGGCCTTTTGAATTTAAATCAATTTTTAAATTCACTTTTTCTCTCTCCTTGTCCCATCCTCCATAATCCCCCTTTAATCTAGAATAATTTAATCAATCCATGATTAAAATTTCCACACTCTTAATCAAGATTAATATCACATCCTCCATATTTCTCCACTTGCTCTAATCCTTCATTAATCAACTTAATCCCTTGTTTGCATGGCCCTAGTTACTTGATTAGGTCAACCTAATCATTATGCCATTTATGGCATAGCCCCAAGTCAACTTTCATTAATTTCTTTCCCCATTTGGAGAAGGCAACCCATTCCCCCATGTGAATTAAAAATTCACATTTATTCCCCCCATATATTTTTGGAATTTTTAATTCCTCTCCTCTTCCCCATGTGGATATTTGAGGAAATTTTAAATTCCTCATGTGTCACATCTCCCACATGGGGACAAGAACCTCCTTTATGAGAAGATCTTGTCACAATCCCAAGGTACTTTAAATTACCTCCACCTCACCTTCCCCATAACACATAATTGGATACATGGCAAAAGGTGAGGGCTTGTGAGTCCTCAACTCACCCTAGCCCTTGATCTTGTCCATGGTGGCTAAATCTCAACCTTCCATCTCTTAGAGGAATTTCCCCTAAAATATGCAACACCTAATTCTAATGCAAATTAAACCTAGGATGTTCTTGAAATCAAAAGGAATGTTCAAAAGTCAGGTTCACCAAAATGTGGACAATCATTTTGGTTACCGAAGGGTTCCTCTAACTCTTCTAGGTTTTTCACCTAAAGGGAGAGGAATTGGGGCCAAAATGATAATGTATACACTCAAGATTAATGTGCAAGGAATGAAATGTATCTAAATATGATGTACTAATGCAGTAAACTAAAAAAAAGTAATTTATTGATGTTAATCCTGAGAAATGCAAAGTGTTGGAAAACACATTGTGATATGCAAAAACACCTAAGAATGCAAGTAAATGATGAGATAACTAAACATAACTAGAGAAGTGCACCTAGAATCTAAAATATGATGTAGAGAAGCTCTAGAATCTCGTGGAGTTGATTGGAAATGTTGACTGGGACACTTATGCCAAGTTGGGTGACTTAGTCCAGTTTCGAGGAAAATCTACCAGAACAGGAATTTGGCAAATGGGTATCCAAAAATGCAAAAACCACTTTTCAGGCCTGGTAGTGGGACTAATTCACCACATATGGTGACTTATCCCACCTGGAGATTTTTGGATTTTTAATACAGGATTCTATAGCTTCTGGTCTACACTTGCTTTTCTAACAAGTGTTCAATCATCATTCTGCATAAAACGGGTTCAAATGGGTCTCTAAGCTCCAATTAGGGTTATGTTGACTTTGATGGGTTGTTGGCCACTTTCTGACACCAAACTCTTTGACAAATTTGCATACAAAGTCTGCAAACATGCATGCAAAGAAGGGAAAAAGGGTTAAGGGTTATAATATAGGGGTTTGCCTTGGTCAAACCCCACTTTGGTAATCAAACCCTAGATAATGAAATGTAATAAGAAGAGAATGATAAATAGATAACATGCAATGTCATAAACTTACCAAACCCTTGATGTAGAAATATGAATATATGTAATGAAGTGCTCCAATGGATGACTCAAGATTATGCTTAGAGTGCTTGAATGCTAGAAAGATTGAATGCTTAATGAGTTAGGAGATTGCAAGAGATTAGGAGATGAAAAATGAGGAGAAAAAACCTTATTTATAATTGATTTTCCATTAATTCTTGAAAATAACACATCACAGGCTGACCTCAAGGGTAAGAGAATAAAATCCCACTAAAAAAATAAAATTATTTTGATTTTTGTGTCCAGTGGGACTAAGTCACCCCAGGGGGCGACTTGGTCCCACTAGGGAAACTTCACTGGGTTTTAGATAATAAAGTGCATTAAATGATGTCTAACGAGAATATCCTAAAAAACACACTTAAGAATGGTCAGAAAGTGCATTAAGGGGACATTTAAACATGAGAAAGGGTTCAATTAGTAATGACAAGTCTAGAAAAGCATGAGAGTTTGTTACAACTCTTTACAACACTTTGAAATAAGACTTGGTAAGTGAAAAAAAAAGAGTTATTTAAATGAATTATAATGAAAGGGTCCTAGAAAAGTTTGAAAGTGGGTTGCAATACTTCACAACACTTTACAAGACATCCTAGAAGTCTTAATGATTTACAAGAGTTCAAGACCTAATGTAAATGTGTTGGCCACATTACAACATTAAATCTAGGAAAAATCAAGCCAAAGTCCAAAAGAGAGACTCAAGTGAGCATAAAAATGTCAACTATACATTTTTTGGTGACACAATATTACATAATAAAAATATAAAAAATACTATAAAAATAATAAAGGGAAACTTTAACGTAACCCAATCATTAATAATATAATATTAATGATTTATATTATTAACTATAATACAATAATATAAGATTAATATAAATGTAAATCATATTAATCAATTTATATTATAATTTTAGTGTATATAAACTTATTTTTATATTATATAATTATATTATTAATATAATATTATTTTATATAATATTTTAATTAATATACTATTATATTATTATAATAATTTAATTATGTTACATGACAGTTAATTAAATTGAGTTAAATTATTTAAAAATTAATGCTTCAAAAAATATCTTGACATTTCTTATAATTAAGATACATAAGCTATTTAAGTATAAAAAAACAAATATATAAGCTAGTTTATGTCACAATTGTGTTTCCAAAATAAAATAAAACTAGAAATCGCACCTTGGT
This sequence comes from Sequoia sempervirens, assembly GCA_007258455.2. Lineage (NCBI taxonomy): Eukaryota > Viridiplantae > Streptophyta > Pinopsida > Cupressales > Cupressaceae > Sequoia > Sequoia sempervirens. Next base: position 45,889,954 of record VDFB02000008.1, read on the forward strand.
GTGCAACGGGTATGTCGAAGAGGTGCGGAATGTCAATTTAGAAAAAAAAAATGGTCTATTTTTTGGGAACATTTGTGCAATGAAAGTCTCAATGAAGAAGTGATATGCATCTATTTAGAAAGATTCAAACATGATTGAAATAAAAGATTTGAATTGGGAAAATAATAAAGCTCCTTTACAATAAATATGTCCATCCATGGGTAGCATTGGTATTTTAGCATTATAACTTTCCCTTGTTAGGTATGTCATTCTTGGTATGTAGTATAAATTTTTGGTAACTTTGATTGATTTAACTATCAAATGTTAAGGAAACAATCATGACCAAAGTCAGAATTATTGGATGGTTGTCCATCTAACCATATGATCCTAACATAGAACAACTTAAGGAGGAGAGGATTTGAAAGTCCTCAATGTTTTCCAAAATACTAACCACCTCCTACTTTCATATTCCCTTTCTAGCAAGCACTATAATACCCCCATTGAAATAATAAGAAAATCTTGTTTGCAGTCTCAATGGGTAGTTGAACTAAATAAAACTAGCACACCAAAATTATTGAAGACTTGTAATATAATCATATAATAACACTAACAACTATGCCACTGATGATCATTTATGTTTCTAACAATTACTCTCACCATCCAAAAGAGAATTCCCTCATAACGTAAATCAAAGGAAAGATATTTTATGAAACAAAACTTTAAGACCACACTTCTCAAATTGCTCATTTATTGGGTCAAACTTCTCAATTCTATATTTTAAACACATGCAATCCATACCAATATTAACCATCAATAATAAATAAATTTCATTCATGATATGGTTTAGCTAATACTAGTTTGATTGCTAATTTAAATACTAAACTAATACACAACTATAGTGATTACCATTAATCACTTAGTTTAATTTCTAAGTATCTATTATCAATTTGGTAGAAATAACTTAAAAGAAGAAGAAAACAATGGAGAAATTGGAAGAATAGGTAAAATAGTTGATAGCTTATATTAGATCCATTATAGGTATGAAAGAGAAAGATTCAAATGTAATACACCTATCTTCTATAGGAACTACCACACCAAGTAGAATTACAAATGATACTATTACTAAATGTATTAAATAGAAAAGTTTTATTTTTCTAAGGTAACAAATGATGCATAAAGAGATTCACTCTAGATGGACTTAAATTCATTGAATAATAAAAAAACATTTATATCACATATGAGGAGGATAAAAAATGAATAATGAAGTGAAAGAAATTAAGAATAGTTACAATGAGAATAAGTGATAAGATATTTACAATATATTACATTAAAATATATTTAATCATTTGAACACACAATATAAACTATCCTTTAAACAAACTTAGTCAAATAATATGTATATAAAGTGTCATTTACACAAACTCGACCAAATGATATTTTATTCACATACATTTATATAAAATAGTTTGTTCCTAGTTACTTAAATAGATTATACCTATTCACTTCTTCATTATTGTACATGCTTTGTATTAAAAAGGAGAATGCAATTTATTATGTGAATTCCATTTCAATTAAAGAATGCCAAGAAAAGAAGATATGAATAAACTGTAATTTTTCCACATGAGATATCAACTCCCAAAAAGTGAAAAAGAAACTATAATATGTATGGGAAATTAATCATTCCAATGTTTTCTTGACACATACCAAACATGTTAATACATATTCAAACAAATAGAAATAATGGAAAACCCTAATTGAAGCCATAGTTATTGAGGGCAAGGAAGGAGCAACATACCACCGGCTTCCATGTGAATGAGGGTCATGAGTCTGCTATGGAAGTTGTTTAGTCCAATGAATAAGTTTATGTTAATGTTCCCCTCATAGGATGGGCATATTGGGAAGCTATTGAAAGTAGGGTAGGGAGTCAATCATACAACGACATATTATGTTTTACAATCTTAACATTTTGAGAATCAATTTTGTGCTAAATAGTACAATATCTACTGATTGTCATTTTGAATAATATATTTTGACATTAAAATAGTTATATCATAGTATTCATAGTAGTGCTAAATTTGTATATCTAGTCTCAGATAAGGGGTTGATAAATCAGTGTACTAAGTTTTTTACTTTATTATTAATACAAAAATTCATATGTATTTCCTCTTAAGAAGTATTAAAATTTATTCTCAATTTACACATGAAGATACCCTACATTGTTTTAATACGAAGGCTCACCTACATGGATATTATCCCTATCCCCATAGAATCAAAAGAAATAGTAAGAAAACCATTTTAAAGGAGAAAAGGAGATCATTTTCCTACCTTTTTTCATTGCTCCCCCACTAAAGGCCAAATATCCATTTTGGTTAACTAAATTTCTCTAAAATGGTAGATTAATGATTTGATTTTAGATCATTTATGTGTTTATACAATTTTACTACTTTTGGATTGAATTTTAGAGTTTCATGATACAATTTTAGACATCCAATATAGTCTAAAGAGTTCTCTATCCAGTCTTTTCTTTGTCCTTATAGATAGAAGAGATAGTGTTTGCATTTGGTCTTAAAAGATCTTGAGACGCTAGAAGCCAACATAAACTTGGCATAGAATGGTGATATTAATCTTAAAGAAAATTTGGTTTTGTAGTCTTTTGTGTGATACATGGAAAATCAACTTGTACCCTACCCTACCATCCACCCTACCATCCACAATCTTGGAATCAACTTTGAGGCCAAGTCTATCTTAAATGCCATATTTTTTAGTTAAGTTTTCTTTTGTGCCTATATTGGCATTCTTCTTCCCTTTTGTTATCTCTACTTGCAGTTTCATGAACTACTAGCTCCTTCAATCAATAGTCATTATTCATTGTAATTTTTTTTAAGTTAAAAACTCAAAAAAATCACAAAAGCAATAAAATATTAAAAATATAAATTATTTTTAAAAAGTATTCCTTAAATTAAGAAATAATATTTATAAATTCCAACTTAAAAAAGAAAGCATAGATTGATAATAAGGAGATTTATCTCCAGTTAATAAATTAAGAATGGTAGTATTATATCATAGAGAAATTTGAACTAATAACCATACAATTGAAAGAGAAAAAATTGTATATTATGTATACGTTCTAAAACTTCCAAGAGCTTGGATCATTGGGTGTTTGATATAGTCTAAGTTATCAAGTAAGCAAATCCAAAGAACTTTGAATTGATTTTTTTATTGGGTATAGATTTGTACTTAAATTAAACACAAATAAGCTAATTTTGATCTCTTACTTTGATTTATGTAGTTACATAACAAGTGTCCATTATTTTTCGAACCAATTGTGATTCTTCAATTTAGATAATCGACGAGCTTAAGGTGGGTCCTTGTTGGAGTAGATAATACTTGCATTAATACTATACCTTAAGATATGTTTGATCAATTCTCTAGAGGATCCAAATCATTGATACTTGAGCAATATACAATGCATGAAATTTATGAAAGCTTGTCTACTAGTGATTTTTTTTTGTGGCTAATATTTGCCAATTGGCTAATAGTTGAAATTTGGGAATCCAAAATTGGCTAATAGTTTGAGCTATAATGTGACTTGAATTGCCACATTTTTACAAAAAATTACTATAGTATATTTAAATCACCAAAGAAATTATTTTATTAAAAATTTAACTAAAAAAATCATCAAAATATTTCACCTAAATTTTATAAATTATAGTAAAAATCTATATTA